>JBBPBS010001045.1:8620435-8679579 GCA_037974835.1 Cicer judaicum | reverse complement strand
TTTTCGTCCACCCTAGGCTAATTCTTGTCCAATTAGGGTTTTTAAACAATCTTGTGCATCCAATATTTGTGTTTGTGTCATTGAATGAACAGTTAGGTTACTTTTGATCTCCCTAGGCTTATTCCAGTTTAATTAGGGTTTCTTACCAATCTTGTGCATCCAATAGGTTTGTTTGTGTCATTGGATGGACATTTAGGTCATTTTCTACTCCCTAGTCTAATTCTTGTCCTACTAGGGTTTTTAACCAATCTTCTTCATCCAATAGTTGTGTTTGTGTCATTGGATGAATAATTAGGTCATTTTCAACGTCCCTAAGCTTATACTTGTTCAATTAGGGTTTCTAACCAATCTTGTGCATCCAATAGGTGTCTTTGTGTAATTGGATGAACAGTTAGGTTATTTTCGTCCTCTCTAGGCTAATTCTTGTCCAATTAGGGTTTTTAACCAATCTCGTGCATCCAATAGATGTATTGTGTGATTGGAAGAACATTTAGGTAATTTTCTTCGTCCCAACACTTACTCTTGTCAAATTAGGGTTTTTAACCAATCTTGTGCATCCAATAGGTGTGTTTGTGTCATTGGATGAACATTTAAGTCATTTTCGTCCTTCCTAGGCTCATTTATGTCCAATTAAGGTTTTTAAACAATCTTGTGCATCCAATAGGTGTTTTTGTCTCGTTGGATGAACATTTAGGTCATTTTCATCCTCCCTAGGGTTATTCTTTTCCAATTAGGGTTTTTAACCAATCTTTTGCATCCGACAGGTGTCTTTGTGTCATTGGATGAACATTTCGGTCATTTTCGTCATCCCTAGGCTAATTCTTGTCCAATTAGGGTTTTTAACCAATCCTGTGCATCCAATAGGAGTTTTGGTGTCATTGGATGAACATTTAGGTCATTTTCGTCCACCCTAGGCTAATTCTTGTCCAATTAGGGTTTTTAAACAATCTTGTGCATCCAATATTTGTGTGTGTCATTGAATGAACAATTAGGTTACTTTTGATCTCCCTAGGCTTATTCCAGTTTAATTAGGGTTTCTTACCAATCTTGTGCATCCAATAGGTTTGTTTGTGTCATTGGATGGACATTTAGGTCATTTTCTACTCCCTAGTCTAATTCTTGTCCTATAGGGTTTTTAACCAATCTTCTTCATCCAATAGTTGTGTTTGTGTCATTGGATGAATAATTAGGTCATTTTCAACGTCCCTAAGCTTATACTTGTTCAATTAGGGTTTCTAACCAATCTTGTGCATCCAATAGGTGTCTTTGTGTAATTGGATGAACAGTTAGGTTATTTTCGTCCTCTCTAGGCTAATTCTTGTCCAATTAGGGTTTTTAACCAATCTCGTGCATCCAATAGATGTATTGTGTGATTGGAAGAACATTTAGGTAATTTTCTTCCTCCCAACACTTACTCTTGTCAAATTAGGGTTTTTAACCAATCTTGTGCATCCAATAGGTGTGTTTGTGTCATTGGATGAACATTTAAGTCATTTTCGTCCTTCCTAGGCTCATTTATGTCCAATTAAGGTTTTTAAACAATCTTGTGCATCCAATAGGTGTTTTTGTCTCGTTGGATGAACATTTAGGTCATTTTCATCCTCCCTAGGGTTATTCGTTTCCAATTAGGGTTTTTAACCAATCTTTTGCATCCGACAGGTGTCTTTGTGTCATTGGATGAACATTTCGGTCATTTTCGTCATCCCTAGGCTAATTCTTGTCCAATTAGGGTTTTTAACCAATCCTGTGCATCCAATAGGAGTTTTTGTGTCATTGGATGAACATTTAGGTCATTTTCGCCCTCCCTAGGCTTTTTCTCATCCAATTAGGGTTTCTAACCAATCTTGTGCAACCAATAGGTGTGTTTGTGTCATTCGATGAACAATTAGGTCATTTTCGTCCTCCTTAGGCTAATTCTTGTCCAATTAGGGTTTTAACCAATCTTATGCATCCAATAGGTGTTTTTGTGTCATTGGATGAATATTTAGGTCATTTTCGTCCTCCCTAGGCTTATTCTTGTCCAATTAGTGTTTCTAACCAATCTTGTGCATCCAATATGTGTGTTTGTGTCATTGGATGGACAATTGGATCATTTTCGTCCACCCTAGGCTAATTCTTGTCCAATTAGGGTTTTAAAACAATCTTGTGCATCCAATAGGTGTTTTTCTGTCATTGGATGAATATTTAGGTCATTTTCGTCCTCCCTATGCTTATTCTTGCCCAATTACGGTTTCTAACCAATCTTGTGCATTCAATATGTGTGTTTGTGTCATTGGATGGACAATTAGGTCTTTTTCGTCCACCCTAGGCTAATTCTTGTCCAATTAGGGTTTTTAAACAATCTTGTGCATCCAATATTTGTGTTTGTGTCATTGAATGAACAGTTAGGTTACTTTTGATCTCCCTAGGCTTATTCCAGTTTAATTAGGGTTTCTTACCAATCTTGTGCATCCAATAGGTTTGTTTGTGTCATTGGATGGACATTTAGGTCATTTTCTACTCCCTAGTCTAATTCTTGTCCTACTAGGGTTTTTAACCAATCTTCTTCATCCAATAGTTGTGTTTGTGTCATTGGATGAATAATTAGGTCATTTTCAACGTCCCTAAGCTTATACTTGTTCAATTAGGGTTTCTAACCAATCTTGTGCATCCAATAGGTGTCTTTGTGTAATTGGATGAACAGTTAGGTTATTTTCGTCCTCTCTAGGCTAATTCTTGTCCAATTAGGGTTTTTAACCAATCTCGTGCATCCAATAGATGTATTGTGTGATTGGAAGAACATTTAGGTAATTTTCTTCCTCCCAACACTTACTCTTGTGAAATTAGGGTTTTTAACCAATCTTGTGCATCCAATAGGTGTGTTTGTGTCATTGGATGAACATTTAAGTCATTTTCGTCCTTCCTAGGCTCATTTATGTCCAATTAAGGTTTTTAAACAATCTTGTGCATCCAATAGGTGTTTTTGTCTCGTTGGATGAACATTTAGGTCATTTTCATCCTCCCTAGGGTTATTCTTTTCCAATTAGGGTTTTTAACCAATCTTTTGCATCCGACAGGTGTCTTTGTGTCATTGGATGAACATTTCGGTCATTTTCGTCATCCCTAGGCTAATTCTTGTCCAATTAGGGTTTTTAACCAATCCTGTGCATCCAATAGGAGTTTTTGTGTCATTGGATGAACATTTAGGTCATTTTCGCCCTCCCTAGGCTTTTTCTCATCCAATTAGGGTTTCTAACCAATCTTGTGCAACCAATAGGTGTGTTTGTGTCATTCGATGAACAATTAGGTCATTTTCGTCCTCCTTAGGCTAATTCTTGTCCAATTAGGGTTTTAACCAATCTTATGCATCCAATAGGTGTTTTTGTGTCATTGGATGAATATTTAGGTCATTTTCGTCCTCCCTAGGCTTATTCTTGTCCAATTAGTGTTTCTAACCAATCTTGTGCATCCAATATGTGTGTTTGTGTCATTGGATGGACAATTGGATCATTTTCGTCCACCCTAGGCTAATTCTTGTCCAATTAGGGTTTTTAAACAATCTTGTGCATCCAATAGGTGTTTTTCTGTCATTGGATGAATATTTAGGTCATTTTCGTCCTCCCTATGCTTATTCTTGCCCAATTACGGTTTCTAACCAATCTTGTGCATTCAATATGTGTGTTTGTGTCATTGGATGGACAATTAGGTCTTTTTCGTCCACCCTAGGCTAATTCTTGTCCAATTAGGGTTTTTAAACAATCTTGTGCATCCAATATTTGTGTTTGTGTCATTGAATGAACAGTTAGGTTACTTTTGATCTCCCTAGGCTTATTCCAGTTTAATTAGGGTTTCTTACCAATCTTGTGCATCCAATAGGTTTGTTTGTGTCATTGGATGGACATTTAGGTCATTTTCTCCTCCCTAGTCTAATTCTTGTCCTACTAGGGTTTTTAACCAATCTTCTTCATCCAATAGTTGTGTTTGTGTCATTGGATGAATAATTAGGTCATTTTCAACGTCCCTAAGCTTATACTTGTTCAATTAGGGTTTCTAACCAATCTTGTGCATCCAATAGGTGTCTTTGTGTAATTGGATGAACAGTTAGGTTATTTTCGTCCTCTCTAGGCTAATTCTTGTCCAATTAGGGTTTTTAACCAATCTCGTGCATCCAATAGATGTATTGTGTGATTGGAAGAACATTTAGGTAATTTTCTTCCTCCCAACACTTACTCTTGTCAAATTAGGGTTTTTAACCAATCTTGTGCATCCAATAGGTGTGTTTGTGTCATTGGATGAACATTTAAGTCATTTTCGTCCTTCCTAGGCTCATTTATGTCCAATTAAGGTTTTTAAACAATCTTGTGCATCCAATAGGTGTTTTTGTCTCGTTGGATGAACATTTAGGTCATTTTCATCCTCCCTAGGGTTATTCTTTTCCAATTAGGGTTTTTAACCAATCTTTTGCATCCGACAGGTGTCTTTGTGTCATTGGATGAACATTTCGGTCATTTTCGTCATCCCTAGGCTAATTCTTGTCCAATTAGGGTTTTTAACCAATCCTGTGCATCCAATAGGAGTTTTTGTGTCATTGGATGAACATTTAGGTCATTTTCGCCCTCCCTAGGCTTTTTCTCATCCAATTAGGGTTTCTAACCAATCTTGTGCAACCAATAGGTGTGTTTGTGTCATTCGATGAACAATTAGGTCATTTTCGTCCTCCTTAGGCTAATTCTTGTCCAATTAGGGTTTTAACCAATCTTATGCATCCAATAGGTGTTTTTGTGTCATTGGATGAATATTTAGGTCATTTTCGTCCTCCCTAGGCTTATTCTTGTCCAATTAGTGTTTCTAACCAATCTTGTGCATCCAATATGTGTGTTTGTGTCATTGGATGGACAATTGGATCATTTTCGTCCACCCTAGGCTAATTCTTGTCCAATTAGGGTTTTTAAACAATCTTGTGCATCCAATAGGTGTTTTTCTGTCATTGGATGAATATTTAGGTCATTTTCGTCCTCCCTATGCTTATTCTTGCCCAATTACGGTTTCTAACCAATCTTGTGCATTCAATATGTGTGTTTGTGTCATTGGATGGACAATTAGGTCATTTTCGTCCACCCTAGGCTAATTCTTGTCCAATTAGGGTTTTTAAACAATCTTGTGCATCCAATATTTGTGTTTGTGTCATTGAATGAACAATTAGGTTACTTTTGATCTCCCTAGGCTTATTCCAGTTTAATTAGGGTTTCTTACCAATCTTGTGCATCCAATAGGTTTGTTTGTGTCATTGGATGGACATTTAGGTCATTTTCTACTCCCTAGTCTAATTCTTGTCCTACTAGGGTTTTTAACCAATCTTCTTCATCCAATAGTTGTTTTTGTGTCATTGGATGAATAATTAGGTCATTTTCAACGTCCCTAAGCTTATACTTGTTCAATTAGGGTTTCTAACCAATCTTGTGCATCCAATAGGTGTCTTTGTGTAATTGGATGAACAGTTAGGTTATTTTCGTCCTCTCTAGGCTAATTCTTGTCCAATTAGGGTTTTTAACCAATCTCGTGCATCCAATAGATGTATTGTGTGATTGGAAGAACATTTTGGTAATTTTCTTCCTCCCAACACTTACTCTTGTCAAATTAGGGTTTTTAACCAATCTTGTGCATCCAATAGGTGTGTTTGTGTCATTGGATGAACATTTAAGTCATTTTCGTCCTTCCTAGGCTCATTTATGTCCAATTAAGGTTTTTAAACATTCTTGTGCATCCAATAGGTGTTTTTGTCTCGTTGGATGAACATTTAGGTCATTTTCATCCTCCCTAGGGTTATTCTTTTCCAATTAGGGTTTTTAACCAATCTTTTGCATCCGACAGGTGTCTTTGTGTCATTGGATGAACATTTCGGTCATTTTCGTCATCCCTAGGCTAATTCTTGTCCAATTAGGGTTTTTAACCAATCCTGTGCATCCAATAGGAGTTTTTGTGTCATTGGATGAACATTTAGGTCATTTTCGCCCTCCCTAGGCTTTTTCTCATCCAATTAGGGTTTCTAACCAATCTTGTGCAACCAATAGGTGTGTTTGTGTCATTCGATGAACAATTAGGTCATTTTCGTCCTCCTTAGGCTAATTCTTGTCCAATTAGGGTTTTAACCAATCTTATGCATCCAATAGGTGTTTTTGTGTCATTGGATGAATATTTAGGTCATTTTCGTCCTCCCTAGGCTTATTCTTGTCCAATTAGTGTTTCTAACCAATCTTGTGCATCCAATATGTGTGTTTGTGTCATTGGATGGACAATTGGATCATTTTCGTCCACCCTAGGCTAATTCTTGTCCAATTAGGGTTTTTAACCAATCCTGTGCATCCAATAGGAGTTTTTGTGTCATTGGATGAACATTTAGGTCATTTTCGCCCTCCCTAGGCTTTTTCTCATCCAATTAGGGTTTCTAACCAATCTTGTGCAACCAATAGGTGTGTTTGTGTCATTCGATGAACAATTAGGTCATTTTCGTCCTCCTTAGGCTAATTCTTGTCCAATTAGGGTTTTAACCAATCTTATGCATCCAATAGGTGTTTTTGTGTCATTGGATGAATATTTAGGTCATTTTCGTCCTCCCTAGGCTTATTCTTGTCCAATTAGTGTTTCTAACCAATCTTGTGCATCCAATATGTGTGTTTGTGTCATTGGATGGACAATTGGATCATTTTCGTCCACCCTAGGCTAATTCTTGTCCAATTAGGGTTTTTAAACAATCTTGTGCATCCAATAGGTGTTTTTCTGTCATTGGATGAATATTTAGGTCATTTTCGTCCTCCCTATGCTTATTCTTGCCCAATTACGGTTTCTAACCAATCTTGTGCATTCAATATGTGTGTTTGTGTCATTGGATGGACAATTAGGTCTTTTTCGTCCACCCTAGGCTAATTCTTGTCCAATTAGGGTTTTTAAACAATCTTGTGCATCCAATATTTGTGTTTGTGTCATTGAATGAACAGTTAGGTTACTTTTGATCTCCCTAGGCTTATTCCAGTTTAATTAGGGTTTCTTACCAATCTTGTGCATCCAATAGGTTTGTTTGTGTCATTGGATGGACATTTAGGTCATTTTCTACTCCCTAGTCTAATTCTTGTCCTACTAGGGTTTTTAACCAATCTTCTTCATCCAATAGTTGTGTTTGTGTCATTGGATGAATAATTAGGACATTTTCAACGTCCCTAAGCTTATACTTGTTCAATTAGGGTTTCTAACCAATCTTGTGCATCCAATAGGTGTCTTTGTGTAATTGGATGAACAGTTAGGTTATTTTCGTCCTCTCTAGGCTAATTCTTGTCCAATTAGGGTTTTTAACCAATCTCGTGCATCCAATAGATGTATTGTGTGATTGGAAGAACATTTAGGTAATTTTCTTCCTCCCAACACTTACTCTTGTCAAATTAGGGTTTTTAACCAATCTTGTGCATCCAATAGGTGTGTTTGTGTCATTGGATGAACATTTAAGTCATTTTCGTCCTTCCTAGGCTCATTTATGTCCAATTAAGGTTTTTAAACAATCTTGTGCATCCAATAGGTGTTTTTGTCTCGGTTGATGAACATTTAGGTCATTTTCATCCTCCCTAGGGTTATTCTTTTCCAATTAGGGTTTTTAACCAATCTTTTGCATCCGACAGGTGTCTTTGTGTCATTGGATGAACATTTCGGTCATTTTCGTCATCCCTAGGCTAATTCTTGTCCAATTAGGGTTTTTAACCAATCCTGTGCATCCAATAGGAGTTTTTGTGTCATTGGATGAACATTTAGGTCATTTTCGCCCTCCCTAGGCTTTTTCTCATCCAATTAGGGTTTCTAACCAATCTTGTGCAACCAATAGGTGTGTTTGTGTCATTCGATGAACAATTAGGTCATTTTCATCCTCCTTAGGCTAATTCTTGTCCAATTAGGGTTTTAACCAATCTTATGCATCCAATAGGTGTTTTTGTGTCATTGGATGAATATTTAGGTCATTTTCGTCCTCCCTAGGCTTATTCTTGTCCAATTAGTGTTTCTAACCAATCTTGTGCATCCAATATGTGTGTTTGTGTCATTGGATGGACAATTGGATCATTTTCGTCCACCCTAGGCTAATTCTTGTCCAATTAGGGTTTTTAAACAATCTTGTGCATCCAATAGGTGTTTTTCTGTCATTGGATGAATATTTAGGTCATTTTCGTCCTCCCTATGCTTATTCTTGCCCAATTACGGTTTCTAACCAATCTTGTGCATTCAATATGTGTGTTTGTGTCATTGGATGGACAATTAGGTCTTTTTCGTCCACCCTAGGCTAATTCTTGTCCAATTAGGGTTTTTAAACAATCTTGTGCATCCAATATTTGTGTTTGTGTCATTGAATGAACAGTTAGGTTACTTTTGATCTCCCTAGGCTTATTCCAGTTTAATTAGGGTTTCTTACCAATCTTGTGCATCCAATAGGTTTGTTTGTGTCATTGGATGGACATTTAGGTCATTTTCTACTCCCTAGTCTAATTCTTGTCCTACTAGGGTTTTTAACCAATCTTCTTCATCCAATAGTTGTGTTTGTGTCATTGGATGAATAATTAGGTCATTTTCAACGTCCCTAAGCTTATACTTGTTCAATTAGGGTTTCTAACCAATCTTGTGCATCCAATAGGTGTCTTTGTGTAATTGGATGAACAGTTAGGTTATTTTCGTCCTCTCTAGGCTAATTCTTGTCCAATTAGGGTTTTTAACCAATCTCGTGCATCCAATAGATGTATTGTGTGATTGGAAGAACATTTAGGTAATTTTCTTCCTCCCAACACTTACTCTTGTCAAATTAGGGTTTTTAACCAATCTTGTGCATCCAATAGGTGTGTTTGTGTCATTGGATGAACATTTAAGTCATTTTCGTCCTTCCTAGGCTCATTTATGTCCAATTAAGGTTTTTAAACAATCTTGTGCATCCAATAGGTGTTTTTGTCTCGGTTGATGAACATTTAGGTCATTTTCATCCTCCCTAGGGTTATTCTTTTCCAATTAGGGTTTTTAACCAATCTTTTGCATCCGACAGGTGTCTTTGTGTCATTGGATGAACATTTCGGTCATTTTCGTCATCCCTAGGCTAATTCTTGTCCAATTAGGGTTTTTAACCAATCCTGTGCATCCAATAGGTGTTTTTGTGTCATTGGATGAACATTTAGGTCATTTTCGCCCTCCCTAGGCTTTTTCTCATCCAATTAGGGTTTCTAACCAATCTTGTGCAACCAATAGGTGTGTTTGTGTCATTCGATGAACAATTAGGTCATTTTCGTCCTCCTTAGGCTAATTCTTGTCCAATTAGGGTTTTAACCAATCTTATGCATCCAATAGGTGTTTTTGTGTCATTGGATGAATATTTAGGTCATTTTCGTCCTCCCTAGGCTTATTCTTGTCCAATTAGTGTTTCTAACCAATCTTGTGCATCCAATATGTGTGTTTGTGTCATTGGATGGACAATTGGATCATTTTCGTCCACCCTAGGCTAATTCTTGTCCAATTAGGGTTTTTAACCAATCCTGTGCATCCAATAGGAGTTTTTGTGTCATTGGATGAACATTTAGGTCATTTTCGCCCTCCCTAGGCTTTTTCTCATCCAATTAGGGTTTCTAACCAATCTTGTGCAACCAATAGGTGTGTTTGTGTCATTCGATGAACAATTAGGTCATTTTCGTCCTCCTTAGGCTAATTCTTGTCCAATTAGGGTTTTAACCAATCTTATGCATCCAATAGGTGTTTTTGTGTCATTGGATGAATATTTAGGTCATTTTCGTCCTCCCTAGGCTTATTCTTGTCCAATTAGTGTTTCTAACCAATCTTGTGCATCCAATATGTGTGTTTGTGTCATTGGATGGACAATTGGATCATTTTCGTCCACCCTAGGCTAATTCTTGTCCAATTAGGGTTTTTAACCAATCCTGTGCATCCAATAGGAGTTTTTGTGTCATTGGATGAACATTTAGGTCATTTTCGCCCTCCCTAGGCTTTTTCTCATCCAATTAGGGTTTCTAACCAATCTTGTGCAACCAATAGGTGTGTTTGTGTCATTCGATGAACAATTAGGTCATTTTCGTCCTCCTTAGGCTAATTCTTGTCCAATTAGGGTTTTAACCAATCTTATGCATCCAATAGGTGTTTTTGTGTCATTGGATGAATATTTAGGTCATTTTCGTCCTCCCTAGGCTTATTCTTGTCCAATTAGTGTTTCTAACCAATCTTGTGCATCCAATATGTGTGTTTGTGTCATTGGATGGACAATTGGATCATTTTCGTCCACCCTAGGCTAATTCTTGTCCAATTAGGGTTTTTAAACAATCTTGTGCATCCAATAGGTGTTTTTCTGTCATTGGATGAATATTTAGGTCATTTTCGTCCTCCCTATGCTTATTCTTGCCCAATTACGGTTTCTAACCAATCTTGTGCATTCAATATGTGTGTTTGTGTCATTGGATGGACAATTAGGTCTTTTTCGTCCACCCTAGGCTAATTCTTGTCCAATTAGGGTTTTTAAACAATCTTGTGCATCCAATATTTGTGTTTGTGTCATTGAATGAACAATTAGGTTACTTTTGATCTCCCTAGGCTTATTCCAGTTTAATTAGGGTTTCTTACCAATGTTGTGCATCCAATAGGTTTGTTTGTGTCATTGGATGGACATTTAGGTCATTTTCTACTCCCTAGTCTAATTCTTGTCCTACTAGGGATTTTAACCAATCTTCTTCATCCAATAGTTGTGTTTGTGTCATTGGATGAATAATTAGGTCATTTTCAACGTCCCTAAGCTTATACTTGTTCAATTAGGGTTTCTAACCAATCTTGTGCATCCAATAGGTGTCTTTGTGTAATTGGATGAACAGTTAGGTTATTTTCGTCCTCTCTAGGCTAATTCTTGTCCAATTAGGGTTTTTAACCAATCTCGTGCATCCAATAGATGTATTGTGTGATTGGAAGAACATTTAGGTAATTTTCTTCCTCCCAACACTTACTCTTGTCAAATTAGGGTTTTTAACCAATCTTGTGCATCCAATAGGTGTGTTTGTGTCATTGGATGAACATTTAAGTCATTTTCGTCCTTCCTAGGCTCATTTATGTCCAATTAAGGTTTTTAAACAATCTTGTGCATCCAATAGGTGTTTTTGTCTCGTTGGATGAACATTTAGGTCATTTTCATCCTCCCTAGGGTTATTCTTTTCCAATTAGGGTTTTTAACCAATCTTTTGCATCCGACAAGTGTCTTTGTGTCATTGGATGAACATTTCGGTCATTTTCGTCATCCCTAGGCTAATTCTTGTCCAATTAGGGTTTTTAACCAATCCTGTGCATCCAATAGGAGTTTTTGTGTCATTGGATGAACATTTAGGTCATTTTCGCCCTCCCTAGGCTTTTTCTCATCCAATTAGGGTTTCTAACCAATCTTGTGCAACCAATAGGTGTGTTTGTGTCATTCGATGAACAATTAGGTCATTTTCGTCCTCCTTAGGCTAATTCTTGTCCAATTAGGGTTTTAACCAATCTTATGCATCCAATAGGTGTTTTTGTGTCATTGGATGAATATTTAGGTCATTTTCGTCCTCCCTAGGCTTATTCTTGTCCAATTAGTGTTTCTAACCAATCTTGTGCATCCAATATGTGTGTTTGTGTCATTGGATGGACAATTGGATCATTTTCGTCCACCCTAGGCTAATTCTTGTCCAATTAGGGTTTTTAAACAATCTTGTGCATCCAATAGGTGTTTTTCTGTCATTGGATGAATATTTAGGTCATTTTCGTCCTCCCTATGCTTATTCTTGCCCAATTACGGTTTCTAACCAATCTTGTGCATTCAATATGTGTGTTTGTGTCATTGGATGGACAATTAGGTCATTTTCGTCCACCCTAGGCTAATTCTTGTCCAATTAGGGTTTTTAAACAATCTTGTGCATCCAATATTTGTGTTTGTGTCATTGAATGAACAATTAGGTTACTTTTGATCTCCCTTGGCTTATTCCAGTTTAATTAGGGTTTCTTACCAATCTTGTGCATCCAATAGGTTTGTTTGTGTCATTGGATGGACATTTAGGTCATTTTCTACTCCCTAGTCTAATTCTTGTCCTACTAGGGTTTTTAACCAATCTTCTTCATCCAATAGTTGTGTTTGTGTCATTGGATGAATAATTAGGTCATTTTCAACGTCCCTAAGCTTATACTTGTTCAATTAGGGTTTCTAACCAATCTTGTGCATCCAATAGGTGTCTTTGTGTAATTGGATGAACAGTTAGGTTATTTTCGTCCTCTCTAGGCTAATTCTTGTCCAATTAGGGTTTTTAACCAATCTCGTGCATCCAATAGATGTATTGTGTGATTGGAAGAACATTTAGGTAATTTTCTTCTTCCCAACAGTTACTCTTGTCAAATTAGGGTTTTTAACCAATCTTGTGCATCCAATAGGTGTGTTTGTGTCATTGGATGAACATTTAAGTCATTTTCGTCCTTCCTAGGCTCATTTATGTCCAATTAAGGTTTTTAAACAATCTTGTGCATCCAATAGGTGTTTTTGTCTCGTTGGATGAACACTTAGGTCATTTTCATCCTCCCTAGGGTTATTCTTTTCCAATTAGGGTTTTTAACCAATCTTTTGCATCCGACAGGTGTCTTTGTGTCATTGGATGAACATTTCGGTCATTTTCGTCATCCCTAAGCTAATTCTTGTCCAATTAGGGTTTTTAACCAATCCTGTGCATCCAATAGGAGTTTTTGTGTCATTGGATGAACATTTAGGTCATTTTCGCCCTCCCTAGGCTTTTTCTCATCCAATTAGGGTTTCTAACCAATCTTGTGCAACCAATAGGTGTGTTTGTGTCATTCGATGAACAATTAGGTCATTTTCGTCCTCCTTAGGCTAATTCTTGTCCAATTAGGGTTTTAACCAATCTTATGCATCCAATAGGTGTTTTTGTGTCATTGGATGAATATTTAGGTCATTTTCGTCCTCCCTAGGCTTATTCTTGTCCAATTAGTGTTTCTAACCAATCTTGTGCATCCAATATGTGTGTTTGTGTCATTGGATGGACAATTGGATCATTTTCGTCCACCCTAGGCTAATTCTTGTCCAATTAGGGTTTTTAAACAATCTTGTGCATCCAATAGGTGTTTTTCTGTCATTGGATGAATATTTAGGTCATTTTCGTCCTCCCTATGCTTATTCTTGCCCAATTACGGTTTCTAACCAATCTTGTGCATTCAATATGTGTGTTTGTGTCATTGGATGGACAATTAGGTCATTTTCGTCCACCCTAGGCTAATTCTTGTCCAATTAGGGTTTTTAAACAATCTTGTGCATCCAATATTTGTGTTTGTGTCATTGAATGAACAATTAGGTTACTTTTGATCTCCCTAGGCTTATTCCAGTTTAATTAGGGTTTCTTACCAATCTTGTGCATCCAATAGGTTTGTTTGTGTCATTGGATGGACATTTAGGTCATTTTCTACTCCCTAGTCTAATTCTTGTCCTACTAGGGTTTTTAACCAATCTTCTTCATCCAATAGTTGTTTTTGTGTCATTGGATGAATAATTAGGTCATTTTCAACGTCCCTAAGCTTATACTTGTTCAATTAGGGTTTCTAACCAATCTTGTGCATCCAATAGGTGTCTTTGTGTAATTGGATGAACAGTTAGGTTATTTTCGTCCTCTCTAGGCTAATTCTTGTCCAATTAGGGTTTTTAACCAATCTCGTGCATCCAATAGATGTATTGTGTGATTGGAAGAACATTTAGGTAATTTTCTTCCTCCCAACACTTACTCTTGTCAAATTAGGGTTTTTAACCAATCTTGTGCATCCAATAGGTGTGTTTGTGTCATTGGATGAACATTTAAGTCATTTTCGTCCTTCCTAGGCTCATTTATGTCCAATTAAGGTTTTTAAACAATCTTGTGCATCCAATAGGTGTTTTTGTCTCGTTGGATGAACATTTAGGTCATTTTCATCCTCCCTAGGGTTATTCTTTTCCAATTAGGGTTTTTAACCAATCTTTTGCATCCGACAAGTGTCTTTGTGTCATTGGATGAACATTTCGGTCATTTTCGTCATCCCTAGGCTAATTCTTGTCCAATTAGGGTTTTTAACCAATCCTGTGCATCCAATAGGAGTTTTTGTGTCATTGGATGAACATTTAGGTCATTTTCGCCCTCCCTAGGCTTTTTCTCATCCAATTAGGGTTTCTAACCAATCTTGTGCAACCAATAGGTGTGTTTGTGTCATTCGATGAACAATTAGGTCATTTTCGTCCTCCTTAGGCTAATTCTTGTCCAATTAGGGTTTTAACCAATCTTATGCATCCAATAGGTGTTTTTGTGTCATTGGATGAATATTTAGGTCATTTTCGTCCTCCCTAGGCTTATTCTTGTCCAATTAGTGTTTCTAACCAATCTTGTGCATCCAATATGTGTGTTTGTGTCATTGGATGGACAATTGGATCATTTTCGTCCACCCTAGGCTAATTCTTGTCCAATTAGGGTTTTTAAACAATCTTGTGCATCCAATAGGTGTGTTTCTGTCATTGGATGAATATTTAGGTCATTTTCGTCCTCCCTATGCTTATTCTTGCCCAATTACGGTTTCTAACCAATCTTGTGCATTCAATATGTGTGTTTGTGTCATTGGATGGACAATTAGGTCTTTTTCGTCCACCCTAGGCTAATTCTTGTCCAATTAGGGTTTTTAAACAATCTTGTGCATCCAATATTTGTGTTTGTGTCATTGAATGAACAGTTAGGTTACTTTTGATCTCCCTAGGCTTATTCCAGTTTAATTAGGGTTTCTTACCAATCTTGTGCATCCAATAGGTTTGTTTGTGTCATTGGATGGACATTTAGGTCATTTTCTCCTCCCTAGTCTAATTCTTGTCCTACTAGGGTTTTTAACCAATCTTCTTCATCCAATAGTTGTGTTTGTGTCATTGGATGAATAATTAGGTCATTTTCAACGTCCCTAAGCTTATACTTGTTCAATTAGGGTTTCTAACCAATCTTGTGCATCCAATAGGTGTCTTTGTGTAATTGGATGAACAGTTAGGTTATTTTCGTCCTCTCTAGGCTAATTCTTGTCCAATTAGGGTTTTTAACCAATCTCGTGCATCCAATAGATGTATTGTGTGATTGGAAGAACATTTAGGTAATTTTCTTCCTCCCAACACTTACTCTTGTCAAATTAGGGTTTTTAACCAATCTTGTGCATCCAATAGGTGTGTTTGTGTCATTGGATGAACATTTAAGTCATTTTCGTCCTTCCTAGGCTCATTTATGTCCAATTAAGGTTTTTAAACAATCTTGTGCATCCAATAGGTGTTTTTGTCTCGGTTGATGAACATTTAGGTCATTTTCATCCTCCCTAGGGTTATTCTTTTCCAATTAGGGTTTTTAACCAATCTTTTGCATCCGACAGGTGTCTTTGTGTCATTGGATGAACATTTCGGTCATTTTCGTCATCCCTAGGCTAATTCTTGTCCAATTAGGGTTTTTAACCAATCCTGTGCATCCAATAGGTGTTTTTGTGTCATTGGATGAACATTTAGGTCATTTTCGCCCTCCCTAGGCTTTTTCTCATCCAATTAGGGTTTCTAACCAATCTTGTGCAACCAATAGGTGTGTTTGTGTCATTCGATGAACAATTAGGTCATTTTCGTCCTCCTTAGGCTAATTCTTGTCCAATTAGGGTTTTAACCAATCTTATGCATCCAATAGGTGTTTTTGTGTCATTGGATGAATATTTAGGTCATTTTCGTCCTCCCTAGGCTTATTCTTGTCCAATTAGTGTTTCTAACCAATCTTGTGCATCCAATATGTGTGTTTGTGTCATTGGATGGACAATTGGATCATTTTCGTCCACCCTAGGCTAATTCTTGTCCAATTAGGGTTTTTAAACAATCTTGTGCATCCAATAGGTGTTTTTCTGTCATTGGATGAATATTTAGGTCATTTTCGTCCTCCCTATGCTTATTCTTGCCCAATTACGGTTTCTAACCAATCTTGTGCATTCAATATGTGTGTTTGTGTCATTGGATGGACAATTAGGTCTTTTTCGTCCACCCTAGGCTAATTCTTGTCCAATTAGGGTTTTTAAACAATCTTGTGCATCCAATATTTGTGTTTGTGTCATTGAATGAACAATTAGGTTACTTTTGATCTCCCTAGGCTTATTCCAGTTTAATTAGGGTTTCTTACCAATCTTGTGCATCCAATAGGTTTGTTTGTGTCATTGGATGGACATTTAGGTCATTTTCTACTCCCTAGTCTAATTCTTGTCCTACTAGGGATTTTAACCAATCTTCTTCATCCAATAGTTGTGTTTGTGTCATTGGATGAATAATTAGGTCATTTTCAACGTCCCTAAGCTTATACTTGTTCAATTAGGGTTTCTAACCAATCTTGTGCATCCAATAGGTGTCTTTGTGTAATTGGATGAACAGTTAGGTTATTTTCGTCCTCTCTAGGCTAATTCTTGTCCAATTAGGGTTTTTAACCAATCTCGTGCATCCAATAGATGTATTGTGTGATTGGAAGAACATTTAGGTAATTTTCTTCCTCCCAACACTTACTCTTGTCAAATTAGGGTTTTTAACCAATCTTGTGCATCCAATAGGTGTGTTTGTGTCATTGGATGAACATTTAAGTCATTTTCGTCCTTCCTAGGCTCATTTATGTCCAATTAAGGTTTTTAAACAATCTTGTGCATCCAATAGGTGTTTTTGTCTCGTTGGATGAACACTTAGGTCATTTTCATCCTCCCTAGGGTTATTCTTTTCCAATTAGGGTTTTTAACCAATCTTTTGCATCCGACAGGTGTCTTTGTGTCATTGGATGAACATTTCGGTCATTTTCGTCATCCCTAAGCTAATTCTTGTCCAATTAGGGTTTTTAACCAATCCTGTGCATCCAATAGGAGTTTTTGTGTCATTGGATGAACATTTAGGTCATTTTCGCCCTCCCTAGGCTTTTTCTCATCCAATTAGGGTTTCTAACCAATCTTGTGCAACCAATAGGTGTGTTTGTGTCATTCGATGAACAATTAGGTCATTTTCGTCCTCCTTAGGCTAATTCTTGTCCAATTAGGGTTTTAACCAATCTTATGCATCCAATAGGTGTTTTTGTGTCATTGGATGAATATTTAGGTCATTTTCGTCCTCCCTAGGCTTATTCTTGTCCAATTAGTGTTTCTAACCAATCTTGTGCATCCAATATGTGTGTTTGTGTCATTGGATGGACAATTGGATCATTTTCGTCCACCCTAGGCTAATTCTTGTCCAATTAGGGTTTTTAAACAATCTTGTGCATCCAATAGGTGTTTTTCTGTCATTGGATGAATATTTAGGTCATTTTCGTCCTCCCTATGCTTATTCTTGCCCAATTACGGTTTCTAACCAATCTTGTGCATTCAATATGTGTGTTTGTGTCATTGGATGGACAATTAGGTCATTTTCGTCCACCCTAGGCTAATTCTTGTCCAATTAGGGTTTTTAAACAATCTTGTGCATCCAATATTTGTGTTTGTGTCATTGAATGAACAATTAGGTTACTTTTGATCTCCCTAGGCTTATTCCAGTTTAATTAGGGTTTCTTACCAATCTTGTGCATCCAATAGGTTTGTTTGTGTCATTGGATGGACATTTAGGTCATTTTCTACATCCTAGTCTAATTCTTTTCCTACTAGGGTTTTTAACCAATCTTCTTCATCCAATAGTTGTGTTTGTGTCATTGGATGAATAATTAGGTCATTTTCAACGTCCCTAAGCTTATACTTGTTCAATTAGGGTTTCTAACCAATCTTGTGCATCCAATAGGTGTCTTTGTGTAATTGGATGAACAGTTAGGTTATTTTCGTCCTCTCTAGGCTAATTCTTGTCCAATTAGGGTTTTTAACCAATCTCGTGCATCCAATAGATGTATTGTGTGATTGGAAGAACATTTAGGTAATTTTCTTCTTCCCAACACTTACTCTTGTCAAATTGGGGTTTTTAACCAATCTTGTGCATCCAATAGGTGTGTTTGTGTCATTGGATGAACATTTAAGTCATTTTCGTCCTTCTTAGGCTCATTTATGTCCAATTAAGGTTTTTAAACAATCTTGTGCATCCAATAGGTGTTTTTGTGTCGTTGGATGAACACTTAGGTCATTTTCATCCTCCCTAGGGTTATTCTTTTCCAATTAGGGTTTTTAACCAATCTTTTGCATCCGACAGGTGTCTTTGTGTCATTGGATGAACATTTCGGTCATTTTCGTCATCCCTAGGCTAATTCTTGTCCAATTAGGGTTTTTAACCAATCCTGTGCATCCAATAGGAGTTTTTGTGTCATTGGATGAACATTTAGGTCATTTTCGCCCTCCCTAGGCTTTTTCTCATCCAATTAGGGTTTCTAACCAATCTTGTGCAACCAATAGGTGTGTTTGTGTCATTCGATGAACAATTAGGTCATTTTCGTCCTCCTTAGGCTAATTCTTGTCCAATTAGGGTTTTAACCAATCTTATGCATCCAATAGGTGTTTTTGTGTCATTGGATGAATATTTAGGTCATTTTCGTCCTCCCTAGGCTTATTCTTGTCCAATTAGTGTTTCTAACCAATCTTGTGCATCCAATATGTGTGTTTGTGTCATTGGATGGACAATTGGATCATTTTCGTCCACCCTAGGCTAATTCTTGTCCAATTAGGGTTTTTAAACAATCTTGTGCATCCAATAGGTGTTTTTCTGTCATTGGATGAATATTTAGGTCATTTTCGTCCTCCCTATGCTTATTCTTGCCCAATTACGGTTTCTAACCAATCTTGTGCATTCAATATGTGTGTTTGTGTCATTGGATGGACAATTAGGTCATTTTCGTCCACCCTAGGCTAATTCTTGTCCAATTAGGGTTTTTAAACAATCTTGTGCATCCAATATTTGTGTTTGTGTCATTGAATGAACAATTAGGTTACTTTTGATCTCCCTAGGCTTATTCCAGTTTAATTAGGGTTTCTTACCAATCTTGTGCATCCAATAGGTTTGTTTGTGTCATTGGATGGACATTTAGGTCATTTTCTACTCCCTAGTCTAATTCTTGTCCTACTAGGGTTTTTAACCAATCTTCTTCATCCAATAGTTGTTTTTGTGTCATTGGATGAATAATTAGGTCATTTTCAACGTCCCTAAGCTTATACTTGTTCAATTAGGGTTTCTAACCAATCTTGTGCATCCAATAGGTGTCTTTGTGTAATTGGATGAACAGTTAGGTTATTTTCGTCCTCTCTAGGCTAATTCTTGTCCAATTAGGGTTTTTAACCAATCTCGTGCATCCAATAGATGTATTGTGTGATTGGAAGAACATTTAGGTAATTTTCTTCCTCCCAACACTTACTCTTGTGAAATTAGGGTTTTTAACCAATCCTGTGCATCCAATAGGAGTTTTTGTGTCATTGGATGAACATTTAGGTCATTTTCGCCCTCCCTAGGCTTTTTCTCATCCAATTAGGGTTTCTAACCAATCTTGTGCAACCAATAGGTGTGTTTGTGTCATTCGATGAACAATTAGGTCATTTTCGTCCTCCTTAGGCTAATTCTTGTCCAATTAGGGTTTTAACCAATCTTATGCATCCAATAGGTGTTTTTGTGTCATTGGATGAATATTTAGGTCATTTTCGTCCTCCCTAGGCTTATTCTTGTCCAATTAGTGTTTCTAACCAATCTTGTGCATCCAATATGTGTGTTTGTGTCATTGGATGGACAATTGGATCATTTTCGTCCACCCTAGGCTAATTCTTGTCCAATTAGGGTTTTAAAACAATCTTGTGCATCCAATAGGTGTTTTTCTGTCATTGGATGAATATTTAGGTCATTTTCGTCCTCCCTATGCTTATTCTTGCCCAATTACGGTTTCTAACCAATCTTGTGCATTCAATATGTGTGTTTGTGTCATTGGATGGACAATTAGGTCTTTTTCGTCCACCCTAGGCTAATTCTTGTCCAATTAGGGTTTTTAAACAATCTTGTGCATCCAATATTTGTGTTTGTGTCATTGAATGAACAGTTAGGTTACTTTTGATCTCCCTAGGCTTATTCCAGTTTAATTAGGGTTTCTTACCAATCTTGTGCATCCAATAGGTTTGTTTGTGTCATTGGATGGACATTTAGGTCATTTTCTACTCCCTAGTCTAATTCTTGTCCTACTAGGGTTTTTAACCAATCTTCTTCATCCAATAGTTGTGTTTGTGTCATTGGATGAATAATTAGGTCATTTTCAACGTCCCTAAGCTTATACTTGTTCAATTAGGGTTTCTAACCAATCTTGTGCATCCAATAGGTGTCTTTGTGTAATTGGATGAACAGTTAGGTTATTTTCGTCCTCTCTAGGCTAATTCTTGTCCAATTAGGGTTTTTAACCAATCTCGTGCATCCAATAGATGTATTGTGTGATTGGAAGAACATTTAGGTAATTTTCTTCTTCCCAACAGTTACTCTTGTCAAATTAGGGTTTTTAACCAATCTTGTGCATCCAATAGGTGTGTTTGTGTCATTGGATGAACATTTAAGTCATTTTCGTCCTTCCTAGGCTCATTTATGTCCAATTAAGGTTTTTAAACAATCTTGTGCATCCAATAGGTGTTTTTGTCTCGTTGGATGAACATTTAGGTCATTTTCATCCTCCCTAGGGTTATTCTTTTCCAATTAGGGTTTTTAACCAATCTTTTGCATCCGACAGGTGTCTTTGTGTCATTGGATGAACATTTCGGTCATTTTCGTCATCCCTAGGCACATTCTTGTCCAATTAGGGTTTTTAACCAATTCTGTGCATCCAATAGGAGTTTTTGTGTCATTGGATGAACATTTAGGTCATTTTCGCCCTCCCTAGGCTTTTTCTCATCCAATTAGGGTTTCTAACCAATCTTGTGCAACCAATAGGTGTGTTTGTGTCATTCGATGAACAATTAGGTCATTTTCGTCCTCCTTAGGCTAATTCTTGTCCAATTAGGGTTTTAACCAATCTTATGCATCCAATAGGTGTTTTTGTGTCATTGGATGAATATTTAGGTCATTTTCGTCCTCCCTAGGCTTATTCTTGTCCAATTAGTGTTTCTAACCAATCTTGTGCATCCAATATGTGTGTTTGTGTCATTGGATGGACAATTGGATCATTTTCGTCCACCCTAGGCTAATTCTTGTCCAATTAGGGTTTTTAAACAATCTTGTGCATCCAATAGGTGTTTTTCTGTCATTGGATGAACATTTAGGTCATTTTCGCCCTCCCTAGGCTTTTTCTCATCCAATTAGGGTTTCTAACCAATCTTGTGCAACCAATAGGTGTGTTTGTGTCATTCGATGAACAATTAGGTCATTTTCGTCCTCCTTAGGCTAATTCTTGTCCAATTAGGGTTTTAACCAATCTTATGCATCCAATAGGTGTTTTTGTGTCATTGGATGAATATTTAGGTCATTTTCGTCCTCCCTAGGCTTATTCTTGTCCAATTAGTGTTTCTAACCAATCTTGTGCATCCAATATGTGTGTTTGTGTCATTGGATGGACAATTGGATCATTTTCGTCCACCCTAGGCTAATTCTTGTCCAATTAGGGTTTTTAAACAATCTTGTGCATCCAATAGGTGTTTTTCTGTCATTGGATGAATATTTAGGTCATTTTCGTCCTCCCTATGCTTATTCTTGCCCAATTACGGTTTCTAACCAATCTTGTGCATTCAATATGTGTGTTTGTGTCATTGGATGGACAATTAGGTCATTTTCGTCCACCCTAGGCTAATTCTTGTCCAATTAGGGTTTTTAAACAATCTTGTGCATCCAATATTTGTGTTTGTGTCATTGAATGAACAATTAGGTTACTTTTGATCTCCCTAGGCTTATTCCAGTTTAATTAGGGTTTCTTACCAATCTTGTGCATCCAATAGGTTTGTTTGTGTCATTGGATGGACATTTAGGTCATTTTCTACATCCTAGTCTAATTCTTGTCCTACTAGGGTTTTTAACCAATCTTCTTCATCCAATAGTTGTGTTTGTGTCATTGGATGAATAATTAGGTCATTTTCAACGTCCCTAAGCTTATACTTGTTCAATTAGGGTTTCTAACCAATCTTGTGCATCCAATAGGTGTCTTTGTGTAATTGGATGAACAGTTAGGTTATTTTCGTCCTCTCTAGGCTAATTCTTGTCCAATTAGGGTTTTTAACCAATCTCGTGCATCCAATAGATGTATTGTGTGATTGGAAGAACATTTAGGTAATTTTCTTCTTCCCAACACTTACTCTTGTCAAATTGGGGTTTTTAACCAATCTTGTGCATCCAATAGGTGTGTTTGTGTCATTGGATGAACATTTAAGTCATTTTCGTCCTTCCTAGGCTCATTTATGTCCAATTAAGGTTTTTAAACAATCTTGTGCATCCAATAGGTGTTTTTGTGTCGTTGGATGAACACTTAGGTCATTTTCATCCTCCCTAGGGTTATTCTTTTCCAATTAGGGTTTTTAACCAATCTTTTGCATCCGACAGGTGTCTTTGTGTCATTGGATGAACATTTCGGTCATTTTCGTCATCCCTAGGCTAATTCTTGTCCAATTAGGGTTTTTAACCAATCCTGTGCATCCAATAGGAGTTTTTGTGTCATTGGATGAACATTTAGGTCATTTTCGCCCTCCCTAGGCTTTTTCTCATCCAATTAGGGTTTCTAACCAATCTTGTGCAACCAATAGGTGTGTTTGTGTCATTCGATGAACAATTAGGTCATTTTCGTCCTCCTTAGGCTAATTCTTGTCCAATTAGGGTTTTAACCAATCTTATGCATCCAATAGGTGTTTTTGTGTCATTGGATGAATATTTAGGTCATTTTCGTCCTCCCTAGGCTTATTCTTGTCCAATTAGTGTTTCTAACCAATCTTGTGCATCCAATATGTGTGTTTGTGTCATTGGATGGACAATTGGGTCATTTTCGTCCACCCTAGGCTAATTCTTGTCCAATTAGGGTTTTTAAACAATCTTGTGCATCCAATAGGTGTTTTTCTGTCATTGGATGAATATTTAGGTCATTTTCGTCCTCCCTATGCTTATTCTTGCCCAATTACGGTTTCTAACCAATCTTGTGCATTCAATATGTGTGTTTGTGTCATTGGATGGACAATTAGGTCATTTTCGTCCACCCTAGGCTAATTCTTGTCCAATTAGGGTTTTTAAACAATCTTGTGCATCCAATATTTGTGTTTGTGTCATTGAATGAACAGTTAGGTTACTTTTGATCTCCCTAGGCTTATTCCAGTTTAATTAGGGTTTCTTACCAATCTTGTGCATCCAATAGGTTTGTTTGTGTCATTGGATGGACATTTAGGTCATTTTCTACTCCCTAGTCTAATTCTTGTCCTACTAGGGTTTTTAACCAATCTTCTTCATCCAATAGTTGTGTTTGTGTCATTGGATGAATAATTAGGTCATTTTCAACGTCCCTAAGCTTATACTTGTTCAATTAGGGTTTCTAACCAATCTTGTGCATCCAATAGGTGTCTTTGTGTAATTGGATGAACAGTTAGGTTATTTTCGTCCTCTCTAGGCTAATTCTTGTCCAATTAGGGTTTTTAACCAATCTCGTGCATCCAATAGATGTATTGTGTGATTGGAAGAACATTTAGGTAATTTTCTTCCTCCCAACACTTACTCTTGTGAAATTAGGGTTTTTAACCAATCTTGTGCATCCAATAGGTGTGTTTGTGTCATTGGATGAACATTTAAGTCATTTTCGTCCTTCCTAGGCTCATTTATGTCCAATTAAGGTTTTTAAACAATCTTGTGCATCCAATAGGTGTTTTTGTCTCGTTGGATGAACATTTAGGTCATTTTCATCCTCCCTAGGGTTATTCTTTTCCAATTAGGGTTTTTAACCAATCTTTTGCATCCGACAGGTGTCTTTGTGTCATTGGATGAACATTTCGGTCATTTTCGTCATCCCTAGGCTAATTCTTGTCCAATTAGGGTTTTTAACCAATCCTGTGCATCCAATAGGAGTTTTTGTGTCATTGGATGAACATTTAGGTCATTTTCGCCCTCCCTAGGCTTTTTCTCATCCAATTAGGGTTTCTAACCAATCTTGTGCAACCAATAGGTGTGTTTGTGTCATTCGATGAACAATTAGGTCATTTTCGTCCTCCTTAGGCTAATTCTTGTCCAATTAGGGTTTTAACCAATCTTATGCATCCAATAGGTGTTTTTGTGTCATTGGATGAATATTTAGGTCATTTTCGTCCTCCCTAGGCTTATTCTTGTCCAATTAGTGTTTCTAACCAATCTTGTGCATCCAATATGTGTGTTTGTGTCATTGGATGGACAATTGGATCATTTTCGTCCACCCTAGGCTAATTCTTGTCCAATTAGGGTTTTTAAACAATCTTGTGCATCCAATAGGTGTTTTTCTGTCATTGGATGAATATTTAGGTCATTTTCGTCCTCCCTATGCTTATTCTTGCCCAATTACGGTTTCTAACCAATCTTGTGCATTCAATATGTGTGTTTGTGTCATTGGATGGACAATTAGGTCATTTTCGTCCACCCTAGGCTAATTCTTGTCCAATTAGGGTTTTTAAACAATCTTGTGCATCCAATATTTGTGTTTGTGTCATTGAATGAACAATTAGGTTACTTTTGATCTCCCTTGGCTTATTCCAGTTTAATTAGGGTTTCTTACCAATCTTGTGCATCCAATAGGTTTGTTTGTGTCATTGGATGGACATTTAGGTCATTTTCTACTCCCTAGTCTAATTCTTGTCCTACTAGGGTTTTTAACCAATCTTCTTCATCCAATAGTTGTGTTTGTGTCATTGGATGAATAATTAGGTCATTTTCAACGTCCCTAAGCTTATACTTGTTCAATTAGGGTTTCTAACCAATCTTGTGCATCCAATAGGTGTCTTTGTGTAATTGGATGAACAGTTAGGTTATTTTCGTCCTCTCTAGGCTAATTCTTGTCCAATTAGGGTTTTTAACCAATCTCGTGCATCCAATAGATGTATTGTGTGATTGGAAGAACATTTAGGTAATTTTCTTCTTCCCAACACTTACTCTTGTCAAATTGGGGTTTTTAACCAATCTTGTGCATCCAATAGGTGTGTTTGTGTCATTGGATGAACATTTAAGTCATTTTCGTCCTTCTTAGGCTCATTTATGTCCAATTAAGGTTTTTAAACAATCTTGTGCATCCAATAGGTGTTTTTGTGTCGTTGGATGAACACTTAGGTCATTTTCATCCTCCCTAGGGTTATTCTTTTCCAATTAGGGTTTTTAACCAATCTTTTGCATCCGACAGGTGTCTTTGTGTCATTGGATGAACATTTCGGTCATTTTCGTCATCCCTAGGCTAATTCTTGTCCAATTAGGGTTTTTAACCAATCCTGTGCATCCAATAGGAGTTTTTGTGTCATTGGATGAACATTTAGGTCATTTTCGCCCTCCCTAGGCTTTTTCTCATCCAATTAGGGTTTCTAACCAATCTTGTGCAACCAATAGGTGTGTTTGTGTCATTCGATGAACAATTAGGTCATTTTCGTCCTCCTTAGGCTAATTCTTGTCCAATTAGGGTTTTAACCAATCTTATGCATCCAATAGGTGTTTTTGTGTCATTGGATGAATATTTAGGTCATTTTCGTCCTCCCTAGGCTTATTCTTGTCCAATTAGTGTTTCTAACCAATCTTGTGCATCCAATATGTGTGTTTGTGTCATTGGATGGACAATTGGATCATTTTCGTCCACCCTAGGCTAATTCTTGTCCAATTAGGGTTTTTAAACAATCTTGTGCATCCAATAGGTGTTTTTCTGTCATTGGATGAATATTTAGGTCATTTTCGTCCTCCCTATGCTTATTCTTGCCCAATTACGGTTTCTAACCAATCTTGTGCATTCAATATGTGTGTTTGTGTCATTGGATGGACAATTAGGTCATTTTCGTCCACCCTAGGCTAATTCTTGTCCAATTAGGGTTTTTAAACAATCTTGTGCATCCAATATTTGTGTTTGTGTCATTGAATGAACAGTTAGGTTACTTTTGATCTCCCTAGGCTTATTCCAGTTTAATTAGGGTTTCTTACCAATCTTGTGCATCCAATAGGTTTGTTTGTGTCATTGGATGGACATTTAGGTCATTTTCTACTCCCTAGTCTAATTCTTGTCCTACTAGGGTTTTTAACCAATCTTCTTCATCCAATAGTTGTGTTTGTGTCATTGGATGAATAATTAGGTCATTTTCAACGTCCCTAAGCTTATACTTGTTCAATTAGGGTTTCTCACCAATCTTGTGCATCCAATAGGTGTCTTTGTGTAATTGGATGAACAGTTAGGTTATTTTCGTCCTCTCTAGGCTAATTCTTGTCCAATTAGGGTTTTTAACCAATCTCGTGCATCCAATAGATGTATTGTGTGATTGGAAGAACACTTAGGTAATTTTCTTCCTCCCAACACTTACTCTTGTCAAATTAGGGTTTTTAACCAATCTTGTGCATCCAATAGGTGTGTTTGTGTCATTGGATGAACATTTAAGTCATTTTCGTCCTTCCTAGGCTCATTTATGTCCAATTAAGGTTTTTAAACAATCTTGTGCATCCAATAGGTGTTTTTGTCTCGTTGGATGAACATTTAGGTCATTTTCATCCTCCCTAGGGTTATTCTTTTCCAATTAGGGTTTTTAACCAATCTTTTGCATCCGACAGGTGTCTTTGTGTCATTGGATGAACATTTCGGTCATTTTCGTCATCCCTAGGCTAATTCTTGTCCAATTAGGGTTTTTAACCAATCCTGTGCATCCAATAGGAGTTTTTGTGTCATTGGATGAACATTTAGGTCATTTTCGCCCTCCCTAGGCTTTTTCTCATCCAATTAGGGTTTCTAACCAATCTTGTGCAACCAATAGGTGTGTTTGTGTCATTCGATGAACAATTAGGTCATTTTCGTCCTCCTTAGGCTAATTCTTGTCCAATTAGGGTTTTAACCAATCTTATGCATCCAATAGGTGTTTTTGTGTCATTGGATGAATATTTAGGTCATTTTCGTCCTCCCTAGGCTTATTCTTGTCCAATTAGTGTTTCTAACCAATCTTGTGCATCCAATATGTGTGTTTGTGTCATTGGATGGACAATTGGATCATTTTCGTCCACCCTAGGCTAATTCTTGTCCAATTAGGGTTTTTAAACAATCTTGTGCATCCAATAGGTGTTTTTCTGTCATTGGATGAATATTTAGGTCATTTTCGTCCTCCCTATGCTTATTCTTGCCCAATTACGGTTTCTAACCAATCTTGTGCATTCAATATGTGTGTTTGTGTCATTGGATGGACAATTAGGTCATTTTCGTCCACCCTAGGCTAATTCTTGTCCAATTAGGGTTTTTAAACAATCTTGTGCATCCAATATTTGTGTTTGTGTCATTGAATGAACAGTTAGGTTACTTTTGATCTCCCTAGGCTTATTCCAGTTTAATTAGGGTTTCTTACCAATCTTGTGCATCCAATAGGTTTGTTTGTGTCATTGGATGGACATTTAGGTCATTTTCTACTCCCTAGTCTAATTCTTGTCCTACTAGGGTTTTTAACCAATCTTCTTCATCCAATAGTTGTGTTTGTGTCATTGGATGAATAATTAGGTCATTTTCAACGTCCCTAAGCTTATACTTGTTCAATTAGGGTTTCTAACCAATCTTGTGCATCCAATAGGTGTCTTTGTGTAATTGGATGAACAGTTAGGTTATTTTCGTCCTCTCTAGGCTAATTCTTGTCCAATTAGGGTTTTTAACCAATCTCGTGCATCCAATAGATGTATTGTGTGATTGGAAGAACATTTAGGTAATTTTCTTCGTCCCAACACTTACTCTTGTCAAATTAGGGTTTTTAACCAATCTTGTGCATCCAATAGGTGTGTTTGTGTCATTGGATGAACATTTAAGTCATTTTCGTCCTTCCTAGGCTCATTTATGTCCAATTAAGGTTTTTAAACAATCTTGTGCATCCAATAGGTGTTTTTGTCTCGTTGGATGAACATTTAGGTCATTTTCATCCTCCCTAGGGTTATTCTTTTCCAATTAGGGTTTTTAACCAATCTTTTGCATCCGACAGGTGTCTTTGTGTCATTGGATGAACATTTCGGTCATTTTCGTCATCCCTAGGCTAATTCTTGTCCAATTAGGGTTTTTAACCAATCCTGTGCATCCAATAGGAGTTTTGGTGTCATTGGATGAACATTTAGGTCATTTTCGTCCACCCTAGGCTAATTCTTGTCCAATTAGGGTTTTTAAACAATCTTGTGCATCCAATATTTGTGTGTGTCATTGAATGAACAATTAGGTTACTTTTGATCTCCCTAGGCTTATTCCAGTTTAATTAGGGTTTCTTACCAATCTTGTGCATCCAATAGGTTTGTTTGTGTCATTGGATGGACATTTAGGTCATTTTCTACTCCCTAGTCTAATTCTTGTCCTATAGGGTTTTTAACCAATCTTCTTCATCCAATAGTTGTGTTTGTGTCATTGGATGAATAATTAGGTCATTTTCAACGTCCCTAAGCTTATACTTGTTCAATTAGGGTTTCTAACCAATCTTGTGCATCCAATAGGTGTCTTTGTGTAATTGGATGAACAGTTAGGTTATTTTCGTCCTCTCTAGGCTAATTCTTGTCCAATTAGGGTTTTTAACCAATCTCGTGCATCCAATAGATGTATTGTGTGATTGGAAGAACATTTAGGTTATTTTCTTCCTCCCAACACTTACTCTTGTCAAATTAGGGTTTTTAACCAATCTTGTGCATCCAACAGGTGTCTTTGTGTCATTGGATGAACATTTCGGTCATTTTCGTCATCCCTAGGCTAATTCTTGTCCAATTAGGGTTTTTAACCAATCTTGTGCATCCAATAGGAGTTTTTGTGTCATTGGATGAACATTTAGGTCATTTTCGCCCTCCCTAGGCTTTTTCTCATCCAATTAGGGTTTCTAACCAATCTTGTGCAACCAATAGGTGTGTTTGTATCATTCGATGAACAATTAGGTCATTTTCGTCCTCCTTAGGCTAATTCTTGTCCAATTAGGGTTTTAACCAATCTTATGCATCCAATAGGTGTTTTTGTGTCATTGGATGAATATTTAGGTCATTTTCGTCCTCCCTAGGCTTATTCTTGTCCAATTAGTGTTTCTAACCAATCTTGTGCATCCAATATGTGTGTTTGTGTCATTGGATGGACAATTGGATCATTTTCGTCCACCCTAGGCTTATTCTTGTCCAATTAGGGTTTTTAAACAATCTTGTGCATCCAATAGGTGTTTTTCTGTCATTGGATGAATAGTTAGGTCATTTTCGTCCTCCCTATGCTTATTCTTGCCCAATTACGGTTTCTAACCAATCTTGTGCATTCAATATGTGTGTTTGTGTCATTGGATGGACAATTAGGTCATTTTCGTCCATCCTAGGCTAATTCTTGTCCAATTAGGGTTTTTAAACAATCTTGTGCATCCAATATTTGTGTTTGTGTCATTGAATGAACAATTAGGTTACTTTTGATCTCCCTAGGCTTATTCCAGTTTAATTAGGGTTTCTTACCAATCTTGTGCATCCAATAGGTTTGCTTGTGTCATTGGATGGACATTTAGGTCATTTTCTACTCCCTAGTCTAATTCTTGTCCTACTAGGGTTTTTAACCAATCTTCTTCATCCAATAGTTGTGTTTGTGTCATTGGATGAATAATTAGGTCATTTTCGACCTCCCTAAGCTTATTCTTGTTCAATTAGGGTTTCTAACCAATCTTGTGCATCCAATAGGTGTCTTTGTGTAATTGGATGAACAGTTACGTTATTTTCGTCCTCCCTAGGCTAATTCTTGTCCAATTAGGGTTTTTAACCAATCTCGTGCATCCAATAGATGTTTTGTGTTATTGGAAGAACATTTAGGTCATTTTCTTCCTCCCAACACTTACTCTTGTCAAATTACGGTTTTTAACCAATCTTGTGCATCCAATAGGTGTTTTTGTCTCGTTGGATGAACATTTAGGTCATTTTCATCCTCCCTTGGGTTATTCTTTTCCATTTCGGGTTTTTAACCAATCTTTTGCATCTGATAGGTGTGTTTGTGTCATTGGATGAACAATTAGGTCATTTTCGTACGCACTAGGCTAATTCTTGTCCAATTAGGGTTTTTAACCAATCTTGTGCATCCAATAGGTGTTTTTGTCTCGTTGGATGAACATTTAGGTCATTTTCATCCTCCATAGGGTTATTCTTTTCAAATTCGGGTTTTTAACCAATCTTTTGCATCCGATAGGTGTGTTTGTGTCATTGGATGAACATTTAAGTCATTTTCATCCTCCCTAGGCTTATTCTTGTCTAATTAGGGTTTCAAACCAATCTTGTGCATCCAATAGTTGTGTTTGTGTCATTGGATGAACATTTAGGTCATTTTCGTCATTCCTAGGCTAATTCTTGTCCAATTAGGGTTTTTAACCAATCTTGTGCATCCAATAGGTGTTTTTGTGTCATTGGATGAACATTTAGGTCATTTTCGTCCTCCCTAGGCTTATTCTCGTCCAATTAGGGTTTCTAACCAATCTTGTGGATCCAATAGTTGTGTTTGTGTCATTGGATGAACATTTCGGTCATTTTCGTCATCCCTAGGCTAATTCTTGTCCAATTAGGGTTTCTAACCAATCTTGTGCATCCACTAGGTCTTTTTGTGTCATTGGATGAACATTTAGGTCACTTTCTTCCTCCCTACACTGAATCTTATCCAATTAGGGTTTTTAACCAATCTTGTGCGTCCAATAGGTGTTTTTGTGTCATTGGATGAATATTTAGGTCATTTTCGTCCTCCCTAGGCTTATTCTTGCCCAATTAGGGTTTCTAACCAATCTTGTGCATTGAATATGTGTGTTTGTGTCATTGGATGGACAATTAGGTCATTTTCGTCCACCCTAGGCTAATTCTTGTCCAATTAGGGTTTTTAACCAATCTTGTGCATCCAATATGTGTTTTTGTCTCGTTGGATGAACATTTAGGTCATTTTCATCCTCCCTAGGGTTATTCTTTTCCAATTCGGGTTTTTAACCAATCTTTTGCATCCGATAGGTGTGTTTCTGTCATTGGATGAACAATTAGGTCATTTTCGTACGCCCTAGGCTAATTCTTGTCCAATTAGGGTTTTTAACCAATCTTGTTCATCCGATATTTGTGTTTGTGTCATTGAATTAAAATTAGGTCACTTTTGATCTCCCTAGGCTTATTCCAGTTTAATTAGGGTTTCTAACCAATCTTGTGCATCCAATAGGTTTGTTTGTGTCATTGGATGGACATTTAGGTCATTTTCGTCCTCCCTAAGGCTAATTCTTGTCCTATTAGGGTTTTTAACCAATCTTCTGCATCCAATAGTTGTGTTTGTGTCATTGGATGAATAATTAGGTCATTTTCAACGTCCCTAAGCTTATACTTGTTCAATTAGGGTTTCTAACCAATCTTGTGCATCCAATAGGTGTCTTTGTGTAATTGGATGAACAGTTAGGTTATTTTCGTCCTCCCTAGGCTAATTCTTGTCCAATTAGGGTTTTTAACCAATCTCGTGCATCCAATAGATGTATTGTGTGATTGGAAGAACATTTAGGTCATTTTCTTCCTCCCAACACTTACTCTTGTCAAATTAGGGTTTTTAACCAATCTTGTGCATCCAATAGGTGTGTTTGTGTCATTGGATGAACATTTAGGTCATTTTCGTCCTTCCTAGGCTCATTTATGTCCAATTAAGGTTTTTAAACAATCTTGTGCATCCAATAGGTGTTTTTGTCTCGTTGGATGAACATTTAGGTCATTTTCATCCTCCCTAGGGTTATTCTTTTCCATTTCGGGTTTTTAACCAATCTTTTGCATCTGATAGGTGTGTTTGTGTCATTGGATGAACATTTAAGTCATTTTCATCCTCCCTAGGCTTATTCTTGTCTAATTAGGGTTTCAAACCAATCTTGTGCATCCAATAGTTGTGTTTGTGTCATTGGATGAACATTTAGGTCATTTTCGTCATTCCTAGGCTAATTCTTGTCCAATTAGGGTTTTTAACCAATCTTGTGCATCCAATAGGTGTTTTTGTGTCATTGGATGAACATTTAGGTCATTTTCGTCCTCCCTAGGCTTATTCTCGTCCAATTAGGGTTTCTAACCAATCTTGTGGATCCAATAGTTGTGTTTGTGTCATTGGATGAACATTTCGGTCATTTTCGTCATCCCTAGGCTAATTCTTGTCCAATTAGGGTTTCTAACCAATCTTGTGCATCCACTAGGTCTTTTTGTGTCATTGGATGAACATTTAGGTCACTTTCTTCCTCCCTACACTGAATCTTATCCAATTAGGGTTTTTAACCAATCTTGTGCGTCCAATAGGTGTTTTTGTGTCATTGGATGAACATTTAGGTCATGTTCATCCTCCCTAGGCTTATTCTTGTCCAATTATAGTTTCAAACCAATCTTTGCATCCAATAGTTGTGTTTGTGTCATTGGATGAACATTTAGGTCATTTTCGTCCTCCCTAGACTTTTTCTCGTCCAATTAGGGTTTCTAACCAATCTTGTGCAACCAATAGGTGTGTTTGTGTCATTCGATGAACAATTAGGTCATTTTCGTCCTCTTTAGGCTAATTCTTGTCCAATTAGGGTTTTAACCAATCTTGTGCATCCAATAGGTCTTTTTGTGTCATCGGATGAATATTTAGGTCATTTTCGTCCTCCCTAGGCTTATTCTTGTCCAATTAGGGTTTCTAACCAATCTTGTGCATCCAATATGTGTGTTTGTGTCATTGGATGGACAATTAGGTCATTTTCGTCCACCCTAGGCTAATTATTGTCCAATTAGGGTTTTTAACCAATCTTGTGCATCCAATAGGTGTTTTTGTGTCATTGGATGAATATTTAGGTCATTTTCGTCCTCCCTAGGCTTATTCTTGCCCAATTAGGGTTTCTAACCAATCTTATGCATTGAATATGTGTGTTTGTGTCATTGGATGGACAATTAGGTCATTTTCGTCCACCCTAGGCTAATTCTTGTCCAATTAGGGTTTTTAACCAATCTTGTGCATCCAATATTTGTGTTTGTATCATTGAATGAACAATTAGGTCATTTTTGATCTCCCTAGGCTTTATTCTAGTTTAATTAGGGTTTCTAACCAATCTTGTGCATCCAATAGGTTTGGTTGTGTCATTGGATGGACATTTAGGTCATTTTCGTCCTCCGTAGGCTAATTTTTGTCCTATTAGGGTTTTTAACCAATCTTCTGCATCCAATAGTTGTGTTTGTGTCATTGGATAAACATTTAGGTCATTTTCGACCTCCCTAAGCTTATTCTTGTTCAATTAGGGTTTCTAACCAATCTTGTGCATCCAATAGGTGTTTTTGTTTCATTGGATGAACATTTAGGCCACTTTCTTCCTCCGTACACTGAATCTTATCCAATTAGGGTTTTTAACCAATCTTGTGCGTCCAATAGGTGTTTTTGTGTCATTGGATGAACATTTAGGTCATTTTCGTCATCCCTAGGCTAATTCTTGTCCAATTAGGGTTTTTAACCAATCTTCTGCAACCAATAGGTGTTTTTGTGTCATTGGATGAACATTTAGGTCATTTTCGTCCTCCCTAGGCTTATTCTCGTCCAATTAGGGTTTCTAACCAATCTTGTGCATCCAATAGTTGTGTTTGTGTCATTGGATGAACATTTCGGTCATTTTCGTCATCCCTAGGCTAATTCTTGTCCAATTAGGGTTTCTAACCAATCTTGTGCATCCAATAGGTCTTTTTGTGTCATTGGATGAATATTTAGGTCATTTTCGTCCTCCCTAGGCTTATTCTTGTCCAATTAGGGTTTCTAACCAATCTTGTGCATCCAATATGTGTGTTTGTGTCATTGGATGGACAATTAGGTCATTTTCATCCACCCTAGGCTAATTCTTGTCCAATTAGGGTTTTTAACCAATCTTGTGCATCCAATAGGTGTTTTTGTGTCATTGGACGAATATTTAGGTCATTTTCGTCCTCCCTAGGCTTATTGTTGCCCAATTAGGGTTTTTAACCAATCTTGTGCATTGAATATGTGTGTTTGTGTCATTGGATGGACAATTAGGTCATTTTCGTCCACCCTAGGCTAATTCTTGTCCAATTAGGGTTTTTAACCAATCTTGTGCATCCAATATTTGTGTTTGTGTCATTGAATGAACAATTAGGTCATTTTTTATCTCCCTAGGCTTTATTCTAGTTTAATTAGGGTTTCTAACCAATCTTGTGCATCCAATAGGTTTGTTTGTGTCATTGGATGGACATTTAGGTAATTTTCGTCCTCCCTAGGCTAATTTTTGTCCTATTAGGGTTTTTAACCAATCTTCTGCATCCAATAGTTGTGTTTGTGTCATTGGATAAACATTTAGGTCATTTTCGACCTCCCTAAGCTTATTCTTCTTCAATTAGGGTTTCTAACCAATCTTGTGCATCCAATAGGTGTTTTTGTTTCATTGGATGAACATTTAGGTCACTTTCTTCCTCCGTACACTGAATCTTATCCAATTAGGGTTTTTAACCAATCTTGTGCGTCCAATAGGTGTTTTTGTGTCATTGAATGATCATTTAGGTCATTTTCATCCTCCCTAGGCTTATTCTTGTCCAATTAGGGTTTCAAACCAATCTTGTGCATCCAATAGTTGTGTTTCTGTCATTGGATGAACATTTAGGTCATTTTCGTCATCCTTAGGCTAATTCTTGTCCAATTAGGGTTTTTAACCAATCTTGTGCATCCAATAGGTGTTTTTGTGTCATTGGATGAACATTTAGGTCATTTTCGTCCTCCCTAGGCTTATTCTCGTCCAATTAGGGTTTCTAACCAGTGTTGTGCATCCAATAGTTGTGTTTGTGTCATTGGATGAACATTTCGCTCATTTTCGTCATCCCTAGGCTAATTCTTGTCCAATTAGGGTTTCTAACCAATCTTGTGCATCCAATAGGTCTTTTTCAGTCATTGGATGAACATTTAGGTCACTTTCTTCCTCCCTACACTAAATCTTATCGAACTAGGGTTTTTAACCAATCTTGTGCGTCCAATAGGTGTTTTTGTGTCATTGGATGAACATTTAGGTCATTTTCATCCTCCCTAGGCTTATTCTTGTCCAATTAGGGTTTTTAACCAATCTCGTGCATCCAATACATGTTTTGTGTCATTGGAAGAACAGTTAGGTCATTTTCTTCCTTCCAACACTTACTCTTGTCAAATTAGGGTTTTTAACCAATCTTGTGCATCCAATAGGTGTTTTTGTCTCGTTGGATGAACATTTAGGTCATTTTCATCCTCCCTAGGGTTATTCTTTTCCAATTCGGGTTTTTAACCAATCTTTTGCATCCGATAGGTGTGTTTCTGTCATTGGATGAACAATTAGGTCATTTTCGTACGCCCTAGGCTAATTCTTGTCCAATTAGGGTTTTTAACCAATCTTGTTCATCCGATATTTGTGTTTGTGTCATTGAATTAAAATTAGGTCACTTTTGATCTCCCTAGGCTTATTCCAGTTTAATTAGGGTTTCTAACCAATCTTGTGCATCCAATAGGTTTGTTTGTGTCATTGGATGGACATTTAGGTCATTTTCGTCCTCCCTAAGGCTAATTCTTGTCCTATTAGGGTTTTTAAACAATCTTCTGCATCCAATAGTTGTGTTTGTGTCATTGGATGAATAATTAGGTCATTTTCAACGTCCCTAAGCTTATACTTGTTCAATTAGGGTTTCTAACCAATCTTGTGCATCCAATAGGTGTCTTTGTGTAATTGGATGAACAGTTAGGTTATTTTCGTCCTCCCTAGGCTAATTCTTGTCCAATTAGGGTTTTTAACCAATCTCGTGCATCCAATAGATGTATTGTGTGATTGGAAGAACATTTAGGTCATTTTCTTCCTCCCAACACTTACTCTTGTCAAATTAGGGTTTTTAACCAATCTTGTGCATCCAATAGGTGTGTTTGTGTCATTGGATGAACATTTAGGTCATTTTCGTCCTTCCTAGGCTCATTTATGTCCAATTAAGGTTTTTGAACAATCTTGTGCATCCAATAGGTGTTTTTGTCTCGTTGGATGAACATTTAGGTCATTTTCATCCTCCCTAGGGTTATTCTTTTCCAATTAGGGTTTTTAACCAATCTTTTGCATCTGATAGGTGTGTTTGTGTCATTGGATGAACAATTAGGTCATTTTCGTACGCACTAGGCTAATTCTTGTCCAATTAGGGTTTTTAACCGATCTTGTGCATCCAATAGGTGTTTTTGTCTCGTTGGATGAACATTTAGGTCATTTTCATCCTCCCTAGGGTTATTCTTTTCAAATTCGGGTTTTTAACCAATCTTTTGCATCCGATAGGTGTGTTTGTGTCATTGGATGAACATTTAAGTCATTTTCATCCTCCCTAGGCTTATTCTTGTCTAATTAGGGTTCAAACCAATCTTGTGCATCCAATAGTTGTGTTTGTGTCATTGGATGAACATTTAGGTCATTTTCGTCATTCCTAGGCTAATTCTTGTCCAATTAGGGTTTTTAACCAATCTTGTGCATCCAATAGGTGTTTTTGTGTCATTGGATGAACATTTAGGTCATTTTCGTCCTCCCTAGGCTTATTCTCGTCCAATTAGGGTTTCTAACCAATCTTGTGGATCCAATAGTTGTGTTTGTGTCATAGGATGAACATTTCGGTCATTTTCGTCATCCCTAGGCTAATTCTTGTCCAATTAGGGTTTCTAACCAATCTTGTGCATCCTTTATGTCTTTTTGTGTCATTGGATGAACATTTAGGTCACTTTCTTCCTCCCTACACTGAATCTTATCCAATTAGGGTTTTTAACCAATCTTGTGCGTCCAATAGGTGTTTTTGTGTCATTGGATGAACATTTAGGTCATGTTCATCCTCCCTAGGCTTATTCTTGTCCAATTATAGTTTCAAACCAATCTTTGCATCCAATAGTTGTGTTTGTGTCATTGGATGAACATTTAGGTCATTTTCGTCCTACCTAGGCTTTTCCTCGTCCAATTAGGGTTTCTAACCAATCTTGTGCAACCAATAGGTGTGTTTGTGTCATTCGATGAACAATTAGGTCATTTTCGTCCTCTTTAGGCTAATTCTTGTCCAATTAGGGTTTTAACCAATCTTGTGCATCCAATAGGTCTTTTTGTGTCATCGGATGAATATTTAGGTCATTTTCGTCCTCCCTAGGCTTATTCTTGTCCAATTAGGGTTTCTAACCAATCTTGTGCATCCAATATGTGTGTTTGTGTCATTGGATGGACAATTAGGTCATTTTCGTCCACCCTAGGCTAATTATTGTCCAATTAGGGTTTTTAACCAATCTTGTGCATCCAATAGGTGTTTTTGTGTCATTGGATGAATATTTAGGTCATTTTCGTCCTCCCTAGGCTTATTCTTGTCCAATTAGGGTTTTTAACCAATCTCGTGCATCCAATACATGTTTTGTGTCATTGGAAGAACAGTTAGGTCATTTTCTTCCTTCCAACACTTACTCTTGTCAAATTAGGGTTTTTAACCAATCTTGTGCATCCAATAGGTGTTTTTGTCTCGTTGGATGAACATTTAGGTCATTTTCATCCTCCCTAGGGTTATTCTTTTCCAATTCGGGTTTTTAACCAATCTTTTGCATCCGATAGGTGTCTTTCTGTCATTGGATGAACAATTAGGTCATTTTCGTACGCCCTAGGCTAATTCTTGTCCAATTAGGGTTTTTAACCAATCTTGTTCATCCGATATTTGTGTTTGTGTCATTGAATTAAAATTAGGTCACTTTTGATCTCCCTAGGCTTATTCGAGTTTAATTAGGGTTTCTAACCAATCTTGTGCATCCAATAGGTTTGTTTGTGTCATTGGATGGACATTTAGGTCATTTTCGTCCTCCCTGAGGCTAATTCTTGTCCTATTAGGGTTTTTAACTAATCTTCTGCATCCAATAGTTGTGTTTGTGTCATTGGATGAATAATTAGGTCATTTTCAACGTCCATAAGCTTATACTTGTTCAATTAGGGTTTCTAACCAATCTTGTGCATCCAATAGGTGTCTTTGTGTAATTGGATGAACAGATAGGTTATTTTCGTCCTCCCTAGGCTAATTCTTGTCCAATTAGGGTTTTTAACCAATCTCGTGCATCCAATAGATGTATTGTGTGATTGGAAGAACATTTAGGTCATTTTCTTCCTCCCAACACTTACTCTTGTCAAATTAGGGTTTTTAACCAATCTTGTGGATCCAATAGGTATGTTTGTGTCATTGGATGAACATTTAGGTCATTTTCGTCCTTCCTAGGCTCATTTATGTCCAATTAAGGTTTTTAAACAATCTTGTGCATCCAATAGGTGTTTTTGTCTCGTTGGATGAACATTTAGGTCATTTTCATCCTCCCTAGGGTTATTCTTTTCCATTTCGGGTTTTTAACCAATCTTTTGCATCTGATAGGTGTGTTTGTGTCATTGGATGAACAATTAGGTCATTTTCGTACGCACTAGGCTAATTCTTGTCCAATTAGGGTTTTTAACCGATCTTGTGCATCCAATAGGTGTTTTTGTCTCGTTGGATGAACATTTAGGTCATTTTCATCCTCCCTAGGGTTATTCTTTTCAAATTCGGGTTTTTAACCAATCTTTTGCATCCGATAGGTGTGTTTGTGTCATTGGATGAACATTTAAGTCATTTTCATCCTCCCTAGGCTTATTCTTGTCTAATTAGGGTTCAAACCAATCTTGTGCATCCAATAGTTGTGTTTGTGTCATTGGATGAACATTTAGGTCATTTTCGTCATTCCTAGGCTAATTCTTGTCCAATTAGGGTTTTTAACCAATCTTGTGCATCCAATAGGTGTTTTTGTGTCATTGGATGAACATTTAGGTCATTTTCGTCCTCCCTAGGCTTATTCTCGTCCAATTAGGGTTTCTAACCAATCTTGTGGATCCAATAGTTGTGTTTGTGTCATAGGATGAACATTTCGGTCATTTTCGTCATCCCTAGGCTAATTCTTGTCCAATTAGGGTTTCTAACCAATCTTGTGCATCCACTATGTCTTTTTGTGTCATTGGATGAACATTTAGGTCACTTTCTTCCTCCCTACACTGAATCTTATCCAATTAGGGTTTTTAACCAATCTTGTGCGTCCAATAGGTGTTTTTGTGTCATTGGATGAACATTTAGGTCATGTTCATCCTCCCTAGGCTTATTCTTGTCCAATTATAGTTTCAAACCAATCTTTGCATCCAATAGTTGTGTTTGTGTCATTGGATGAACATTTAGGTCATTTTCGTCCTACCTAGGCTTTTTCTCGTCCAATTAGGGTTTCTAACCAATCTTGTGCAACCAATAGGTGTGTTTGTGTCATTCGATGAACAATTAGGTCATTTTCGTCCTCTTTAGGCTAATTCTTGTCCAATTAGGGTTTTAACCAATCTTGTGCATCCAATAGGTCTTTTTGTGTCATCAGATGAATATTTAGGTCATTTTCGTCCTCCCTAGGCTTATTCTTGTCCAATTAGGGTTTCTAACCAATCTTGTGCATCCAATATGTGTGTTTGTGTCATTGGATGGACAATTAGGTCATTTTCGTCCACCCTAGGCTAATTATTGTCCAATTAGGGTTTTTAACCAATCTTGTGCATCCAATAGGTGTTTTTGTGTCATTGGATGAATATTTAGGTCATTTTCGTCCTCCCTAGGCTTATTCTTGTCCAATTAGGGTTTTTAACCAATCTCGTGCATCCAATACATGTTTTGTGTCATTGGAAGAACAGTTAGGTCATTTTCTTCCTTCCAACACTTACTCTTGTCAAATTAGGGTTTTTAACCAATCTTGTGCATCCAATAGGTGTTTTTGTCTCGTTGGATGAACATTTAGGTCATTTTCATCCTCCCTAGGGTTATTCTTTTCCAATTCGGGTTTTTAACCAATCTTTTGCATCCGATAGGTGTCTTTCTGTCATTGGATGAACAATTAGGTCATTTTCGTACGCCCTAGGCTAATTCTTGTCCAATTAGGGTTTTTAACCAATCTTGTTCATCCGATATTTGTGTTTGTGTCATTGAATTAAAATTAGGTCACTTTTGATCTCCCTAGGCTTATTCGAGTTTAATTAGGGTTTCTAACCAATCTTGTGCATCCAATAGGTTTGTTTGTGTCATTGGATGGACATTTAGGTCATTTTCGTCCTCCCTGAGGCTAATTCTTGTCCTATTAGGGTTTTTAACTAATCTTCTGCATCCAATAGTTGTGTTTGTGTCATTGGATGAATAATTATGTCATTTTCAACGTCCATAAGCTTATACTTGTTCAATTAGGGTTTCTAACCAATCTTGTGCATCCAATAGGTGTCTTTGTGTAATTGGATGAACAGATAGGTTATTTTCGTCCTCCCTAGGCTAATTCTTGTCCAATTAGGGTTTTTAACCAATCTCGTGCATCCAATAGATGTATTGTGTGATTGGAAGAACATTTAGGTCATTTTCTTCCTCCCAACACTTACTCTTGTCAAATTAGGGTTTTTAACCAATCTTGTGGATCCAATAGGTATGTTTGTGTCATTGGATGAACATTTAGGTCATTTTCGTCCTTCCTAGGCTCATTTATGTCCAATTAAGGTTTTTAAACAATCTTGTGCATCCAATAGGTGTTTTTGTCTCGTTGGATGAACATTTAGGTCATTTTCATCCTCCCTAGGGTTATTCTTTTCCATTTCGGGTTTTTAACCAATCTTTTGCATCTGATAGGTGTGTTTGTGTCATTGGATGAACAATTAGGTCATTTTTGTACGCACTAGGCTAATTCTTGTCCAATTAGGGTTTTTAACCGATCTTGTGCATCCAATAGGTGTTTTTGTCTCGTTGGATGAACATTTAGGTCATTTTCATCCTCCCTAGGGTTATTCTTTTCAAATTCGGGTTTTTAACCAATCTTTTGCATCCGATAGGTGTGTTTGTGTCATTGGATGAACATTTAAGTCATTTTCATCCTCCCTAGGCTTATTCTTCTCTAATTAGGGTTCAAACCAATCTTGTGCATCCAATAGTTGTGTTTGTGTCATTGGATGAACATTTAGGTCATTTTCGTCCTCCCTAGGCTTATTGTTGCCCAATTTAGGTTTTTCACCAATCTTGTGCATTGAATATGTGTGTTTGTGTCATTGGATGAACATTTAGGTCATTTTCGTCCTCCCTAGGCTTATTCTCGTCCAATTAGGGTTTCTAACCAATCTTCTGGATCCAATAGTTGTGTTTGTGTCATTGGATGAACATTTCGGTCATTTTCGTCATCCCTAGGCTAATTCTTGTCCAATTAGGGTTTCTAACCAATCTTGTGCATCCACTATGTCTTTTTGTGTCATTGGATGAACATTTAGGTCACTTTCTTCCTCCCTACACTGAATCTTATCCAATTAGGGTTTTTTACCAATCTTGTGCGTCCAATAGGTGTTTTTGTGTCATTGGATGAACATTTAGGTCATGTTCATCCTCCCTAGGCTTATTCTTGTCCAATTATAGTTTCAAACCAATCTTTGCATCCAATAGTTGTGTTTGTGTCATTGGATGAACATTTAGGTCATTTTCGTCCTCCCTAGGCTTTTTCTCGTCCAATTAGGGTTTCTAACCAATCTTGTGCAACCAATAGGTGTGTTTGTGTCATTCGATGAACAATTAGGTCATTTTCGTCCTCTTTAGGCTAATTCTTGTCCAATTAGGGTTTTAACCAATCTTGTGCATCCAATAGGTCTTTTTGTGTCATCGGATGAATATTTAGGTCATTTTCGTCCTCCCTAGGCTTATTCTTGTCCAATTAGGGTTTCTAACCAATCTTGTGCATCCAATATGTGTGTTTGTGTCATTGGATGGACAATTAGGTCATTTTCGTCCACCCTAGGCTAATTATTGTCCAATTAGGGTTTTTAACCAATCTTGTGCATCCAATAGGTGTTTTTGTGTCATTGGATGAATATTTAGGTCATTTTCGTCCTCCCTAGGCTTATTCTTGTCCAATTAGGGTTTCAAACAAATCTTGTGCATCCAATAGATGTGTTTGTGTCATTGGATGAACATTTAGGTCATTTTCGTCATCCTTAGGCTAATTCTTGTCCAACTAGGGTTTTTAACCAATCTTGTGCATCCAATAGGTGTTTTTGTGTCATTGGATGAACATTTAGGTCATTTTCGTCCTCCCTAGGCTTATTCTCGTCCAATTAGGGTTTCAAACCAGTGTTGTGCATCCAATAGTTGTGTTTGTGTCATTGGATGAACATTTCGCTCATTTTCGTCATCCCTAGGCTAATTCTTGTCCAATTAGGGTTTCTAACCAATCTTGTGCATCCAAAAGGTCTTTTTCAGTCATTGGATGAACATTTAGGTCACTTTCTTCCTCCCTACACTAAATCTTATCGAACTAGGGTTTTTAACCAATCTTGTGCGTCCAATAGGTGTTTTTGTGTCATTGGATGAACATTTAGGTCATTTTCATCCTCCCTAGGCTTATTCTTGTCCAATTAGGGTTTTTAACCAATCTCGTGCATCCAATACATGTTTTGTGTCATTGGAAGAACAGTTAGGTCATTTTCTTCCTTCCAACACTTACTCTTGTCAAATTAGGGTTTTTAACCAATCTTGTGCATCCAATAGGTGTTTTTGTCTCGTTGGATGAACATTTAGGTCATTTTCATCCTCCCTTGGGTTATTCTTTTCCAATTCGGGTTTTTAACCAATCTTTTGCATCCGATAGGTGTGTTTCTGTCATTGGATGAACAATTAGGTCATTTTCGTACGCCCTAGGCTAATTCTTGTCCAATTAGGGTTTTTAACCAATCTTGTTCATCCGATATTTGTGTTTGTGTCATTGAATTAAAATTAGGTCACTTTTGATCTCCCTAGGCTTATTCCAGTTTAATTAGGGTTTCTAACCAATCTTGTGCATCCAATAGGTTTGTTTGTGTCATTCGATGGACATTTAGGTCATTTTCGTCCTCCCTAAGGCTAATTCTTGTCCTATTAGGGTTTTTAACCAATCTTCTGCATCCAATAGTTGTGTTTGTGTCATTGGATGAATAATTAGGTCATTTTCAACGTCCCTAAGCTTATACTGGTTCAATTAGGGTTTCTAACCAATCTTGTGCATCCAATAGGTGTCTTTGTGTAATTGGATGAACAGTTAGGTTATTTTCGTCCTCCCTAGGCTAATTCTTGTCCAATTAGGGTTTTTAACCAATCTTGTGCATCCAATAGGTGTGTTTGTGTCATTGGATGAACATTTAGGTCATTTTCGTCCTTCCTAGGCTCATTTATGTCCAATTAAGGTTTTTAAACAATCTTGTGCATCCAATAGGTGTTTTTGTCTCGTTGGATGAACATTTAGGTCATTTTCATCCTCCCTAGGGTAATTCTTTTCCATTTCGGGTTTTTAACCAATCTTTTGCATCTGATAGGTGTGTTTGTGTCATTGGATGAACAATTAGGTCATTTTCGTACGCACTAGGCTAATTCTTGTCCAATTAGGGTTTTTAACCAATCTTGTGCATCCAATAGGTGTTTTTGTCTCGTTGGATGAACATTTAGGTCATTTTCATCCTCCCTAGGGTTATTCTTTTCAAATTCGGGTTTTTAACCAATCTTTTGCATCCGATAGGTGTGTTTGTGTCATTGGATGAACATTTAAGTCATTTTCATCCTCCCTAGGCTTATTCTTGTCTAATTAGGGTTTCAAACCAATCTTGTGCATCCAATAGTTGTACTTGTGTCATTGGATGAACATTTAGGTCATTTTCGTCATTCCTAGGCTAATTCTTGTCCAATTAGGGTTTTTAACCAATCTTGTGCATCCAATAGGTGTTTTCGTGTCATTGGATGAACATTTAGGACATTTTCGTCCTCCCTAGGCTTATTCTCGTCCAATTAGGGTTTCTAACCAATCTTCTGGATCCAATAGTTGTGTTTGTGTCATTGGATGAACATTTCGGTCATTTTCGTCATCCCTAGGCTAATTCTTGTCCAATTAGGGTTTCTAACCAATCTTGTGCATCCACTATGTCTTTTTGTGTCATTGGATGAACATTTAGGTCACTTTCTTCCTCCCTACACTGAATCTTATCCAATTAGGGTTTTTAACCAATCTTGTGCGTCCAATAGGTGTTTTTGTGTCATTGGATGAACATTTAGGTCATGTTCATCCTCCCTAGGCTTATTCTTGTCCAATTATAGTTTCAAACCAATCTTTGCATCCAATAGTTGTGTTTGTGTCATTGGATGAACATTTAGGTCATTTTCGTCCTCCCTAGGCTTTTTCTCGTCCAATTAGGGTTTCTAACCAATCTTGTGCAACCAATAGGTGTGTTTGTGTCATTCGATGAACAATTAGGTCATTTTCGTCCTCTTTAGGCTAATTCTTGTCCAATTAGGGTTTTAACCAATCTTGTGCATCCAATAGGTCTTTTTGTGTCATCGGATGAATATTTAGGTCATTTTCGTCCTCCCTAGGCTTATTCTTGTCCAATTAGGGTTTCTAACCAATCTTGTGCATCCAATATGTGTGTTTGTGTCATTGGATGGACAATTAGGTCATTTTCGTCCACCCTAGGCTAATTATTGTCCAATTAGGGTTTTTAACCAATCTTGTGCATCCAATAGGTGTTTTTGTGTCATTGGATGAATATTTAGGTCATTTTCGTCCTCCCTAGGCTTATTCTTGCCCAATTAGGGTTTCTAACCAATCTTGTGCATTGAATATGTGTGTTTGTGTCATTGGATGGACAATTAGGTCATTTTCGTCCACCCTAGGCTAATTCTTGTCCAATTAGTGTTTTTAACCAATCTTGTGCATCCAATATTTGTGTTTGTATCATTGAATGAACAATTAGGTCATTTTTGATCTCCCTAGGCTTTATTCTAGTTTAATTAGGGTTTCTAACCAATCTTGTGCATCCAATAGGTTTGTTTGTGTCATTGGATGGACCTTTAGGTCATTTTCGTCCTCCGTAGGCTAATTTTTGTCCTATTAGGGTTTTTAACCAATCTTCTGCATCCAATAGTTGTGTTTGTGTCATTGGATAAACATTTAGGTCATTATCGACCTCCCTAAGCTTATTCTTGTTCAATTAGGGTTTCTAACCAATCTTGTGCATCCAATAGGTGTTTTTGTTTCATTGGATGAACATTTAGGTCACTTTCTTCCTCCGTACACTGAATCTTATCCAATTAGGGTTTTTAACCAATCTTGTGCGTCCAATAGGTGTTTTTGTGTCATTGGATGAACATTTAGGTCATTTTCGTCATCCCTAGGCTATTTCTTGTCCAATTAGGGTTTTTAACCAATCTTGTGCAACCAATAGGTGTTTTTGTGTCATTGGATGAACATTTAGGTCATTTTCGTCCTCCCTAGGCTTATTCTTTCCAATTAGGGTTTCTAACCAATCTTGTGCATCCAATATGTGTGTTTGTGTCATTGGATGGACAATTAGGTCATTTTCATCCACCCTAGGCTAATTCTTGTCCAATTAGGGTTTTTAACCAATCTTGTGCATCCAATAGGTGTTTTTGTGTCATTGGACGAATATTTAGGTCATTTTCGTCCTCCCTAGGCTGATTGTTGCCTAATTTAGGTTTTTAACCAATCTTGTGCATTGAATATGTGTGTTTGTGTCATTGGATGGACAATTAGGTCATTTTCGTCCACCCTAGGCTAATTCTTGTCCAATTAGGGTTTTTAACCAATCTTGTGCATCCAATATTTGTGTTTGTGTCATTGAATGAACAATTAGGTCATTTTTGATCTCCCTAGGCTTTATTCTAGTTTAATTAGGGTTTCTAACCAATCTTGTGCATCCAATAGGTTTGTTTGTGTCATTGGATGGACATTTAGGTAATTTTCGTCCTCCCTAGGCTAATTTTTGTCCTATTAGGGTTTTTAACCAATCTTCTGCATCCAATAGTTGTGTTTGTGTCATTGGATAAACATTTAGGTCATTTTCGACCTCCCTAAGCTTATTCTTGTTCAATTAGGGTTTCTAACCAATCTTGTGCATCCAATAGGTGTTTTTGTTTCATTGGATGAACATTTAGGTCACTTTCTTCCTCCGTACACTGAATCTTATCCAATTAGGGTTTTTAACCAATCTTGTGCGTCCAATAGGTGTTTTTGTGTCATTGAATGATCATTTAGGTCATTTTCATCCTCCCTAGGCTTATTCTTGTCCAATTAGGGTTTCAAACCAATCTTGTGCATCCAATAGTTGTGTCTGTGTCATTGGATGAACATTTAGGTCATTTTCGTCATCCTTAGGCTAATTCTTGTCCAATTAGGGTTTTTAACCAATCTTGTGCATCCAATAGGTGTTTTTGTGTCATTGGATGAACATTTAGGTCATTTTCGTCCTCCCTAGGCTTATTCTCATCCAATTACGGTTTCTAACCAGTGTTGTGCATCCAATAGTTTTGTTTGTGTCATTGGATGAACATTTCGCTCATTTTCGTCATCCCTAGGCTAATTCTTGTCCAATTAGGGTTTCTAACCAATCTTGTGCATCCAATAGGTCTTTTTCTGTCATTGGATGAACATTTAGGTCACTTTCTTCCTCCCTACACTAAATCTTATCGAATTAGGGTTTTTAACCAATCTTGTGCGTCCAATAGGTGTTTTTGTGTCATTGGATGAACATTTAGGTCATTTTCATCCTCCCTAGGCTTATTCTTGTCCAATTAGGGTTTTTAACCAATCTCGTGCATCCAATACATGTTTTGTGTCATTGGAAGAACAGTTAGGTCATTTTCTTCCTTCCAACACTTACTCTTGTCAAATTAGGGTTTTTAACCAATCTTGTGCATCCAATAGGTGTTTTTGTCTCGTTGGATGAACATTTAGGTCATTTTCATCCTCCCTAGGGTTATTCTTTTCCAATTCGGTATTTTTAACCAATCTTTTGCATCCGATTGGTGTGTTTCTGTCATTGGATGAACAATTAGGTCATTTTCGTACGCCCTAGGCTAATTCTTGTCCAATTAGGGTTTTTAACCAATCTTGTGCATCCAATAGGTGTTTTTGTTTCATTGGATGAATATTTAGCTCATTTTGCGTCCTCCCTAGGCATATTCTTGTCCAATTAGGGTTTCTAACCAATCTTGTGCATCCAATATATCTGTATGTGTCATTCGATGGACAATTAGGTCATTTTCGTCCACCCTAGGCTAATTCTTGTCCAATTAGGGTTTTTAACCAATCTTGTTCATCCGATATTTGTGTTTGTGTCATTGAATTAAAATTAGGTCACTTTTGATCTCCCTAGGCTTATTCCAGTTTAATTAGGGTTTCTAACCAATCTTGTGCATCCAATAGGTTTGTTTGTGTCATTGGATGGACATTTAGGTCATTTTCGTCCTCCCTAAGGCTAATTCTTGTCCTATTAGGGTTTTTAACCAATCTTCTGCATCCAATAGTTGTGTTTGTGTCATTGGATGAATAATTAGGTCATTTTCAACGTCCCTAAGCTTATACTTGTTCAATTAGGGTTTCTAACCAATCTTGTGCATCCAATAGGTGTCTTTGTGTAATTGGATGAACAGTTAGGTTATTTTCGTCCTCCCTAGGCTAATTCTTGTCCAATTAGGGTTTTTAACCAATCTCGTGCATCCAATAGATGTATTGTGTGGTTGGAAGAACATTTAGTTTATTTTCTTCCTCCCAACACTTACTCTTGTCAAATTAGGGTTTTTAACCAATCTTGTGCATCCAATAGGTGTGTTTGTGTCATTCGATGAACATTTAGGTCATTTTCGTCCTTCCTAGGCTCATTTATGTCCAATTAAGGTTTTTAAACAATCTTGTGCATCCAATAAGTGTTTTTGTCTCGTTGGATGAACATTTAGGTCATTTTCATCCTCCCTAGGGTTATTCTTTTCCAATTAGGGTTTTTAACCAATCTTTTGCATCCGATAGGTGTGTTTGTGTCATTGAATGAACATTTCGGTCATTTTCGTCATCCCTAGGCTAATTCTTGTCCAATTAGGGTTTTTAACCAATCTTGTGCATCCAATAGGAGTTTTTGTGTCATTGGATGAACATTTAGGTCATTTTCGCCCTCCCTAGGCTTTTTCTCATCCAATTAGGGTTTCTAACGAATCTTGTGCAACCAATAGGTGTGTTTGTGTCATTCGATGAACAACTAGGTCATTTTCGTCCTGCTTAGGCTAATTCTTGTCCAATTAGGGTTTTAACCAATCTTATGCATCCAATAGGTGTTTTTGTGTCATTGGATGAATATTTAGGTCATTTTTGTCCTCCTTAGGCTTATTCTTGTCCAATTAGTGTTTCTAACAAATCTTGCGCATCCAATATGTGTGTTTGTGTCATTGGATGGACAATTAGATCATTTTCGTCCACCCTAGGCTAATTCTTGTCCAATTAGGGTTTTTAACCAATCTTGTGCATCCAATAGGTGTTTTTCTGTCATTGGATGAATATTTAGGTCATTTTCGTCGTCTCTAGGCTTATTCTTGCCCAATTAGGGTTTCTAACCAATCTTGTGCATTCAATATGTGTGTTTGTGTCATTGGATGGACAATTAGGTCATTTTCGTCCACCCTAGGCTAATTCTTGTCCAATTAGGGTTTTTAAACGATCTTGTGCATCCAATATTTGTGTTTGTGTCATTGAATGAACAATTAGGTCACTTTTGATCTCCCTAGGCTTATTCCAGTTTAATTATTGTTTCTAACGAATCTTGTGCATCCAATAGGTTTGTTTGTGTCATTGGATGGACATTTAGGTCATTTTCGTCCTCCCTAGGCTAATTCTTTTCCTACTAGGGTTTTTAACCAATCTTCTGCATTCAATAGTTGTGTTTGTGTCATTGGATGAATAATTAGGTCATTTTCGACCTCCCTAAGCTTATTCTTGTTCAATTAGGGTTTCTAACCAATCTTGTGCATCCAATAGGTGTCTTTGTGTAATTGGATGAACAATTACGTTATTTTCGTCATCCCTAGGCTAATTCTTGTCCAATTAGGGTTTTTAACCAATCTCGTGCAACCAATAGATGTTTTGTGTTATTGGAAGAACATTTAGGTCATTTTCTTCCTCCCAACACTTACTCTTGTCAAATTAGGGTTTTTAACCAATCTTGTGCATCCAATAGGTGTTTTTGTCTCGTTGGATGAACATTTAGGTCATTTTCATCCTCCTAGGGTTATTCTTTTCCAATTAGGGTTTTTAACCAATCTTTTGCATCTGATAGGTGTGTTTGTGTCATTGGATGAACATTTTGGTCATTTTTGTTATCCCTAGGCTAATTCTTGTCCAATTAGGGTTTTTAACCAATCTTGTGCATCCAATAGGAGTTTTTGTGTCATTGGATGAACATTTAGGTCATTTTCGCCCTCCCTAGGCTAATTCTTGTCCAATTAGGGTTTCTAACCAATCTTGTGCATCCAATAGGTCTTTTTGTGTCATTGGATGAACATTTAGGTCACTTTCTTCCTCCCTAGGCTTATTCTCGTCCAATTAGGGTTTCTAACCAATCTTGTGCGTCCAGTAGTTGTGTTTGTGTCATTGGATGAACATTTAGGTCATTTTCGTCCTCCCTAGGCTTATTCTCGTCCAATTAGGGTTTCTAACCAATCTTGTGCATCCAATAGTTTTGTTTGTGTCATTGGATGAACATTTCGGTCATTTTCATCATCCCTAGGCTAATTCTTGTCCAATTAGGGTTTCTAACCAATCTTGTGCATCCAATAGGTGTTTTTGTGTCATTGGATGAACATTTAGGTCATTTTCGTCCTCCCTAGGCTTATTCTCGTCCAATTAGGGTTTCTAACCAATCTTGTGCATCCAATAGTTGTGTTTGTGTCATTGGATGAACATTTCGGTCATTTTCGTCATCCCTAGGCTAATTCTTGTCCAATTAGGGTTTCTAACCAATCGTGTGCATCCAATAGGTCTTTTGGTGTCATTGGATGAACATTTAGGTCACTTTCTTCCTCCCTACACTGAATCTTATCCAATTAGGGTTTTTAACCAATCTTGTGCGTCCAATAGGTGTTTTTGTGTCATTGGATGAACATTTAGGTCATTTTCATCCTCCCTAGGCTTATTCTTGTCCAATTAGAGTTTCAAACCAATCTTTGCATCCAATAGTTGTGTTTGTTTCATTGGATGAACATTTAGGTCATTTTCGTCCTCCCTAGGCTTTTTTTCGTCCAATTAGGGTTTCTAACCAATCTTGTGCAACCAATAGGTGTGTTTGTGTCATTCGATGAACAATTAGGTCATTTTCGTCCTCCTTAGGCTAATTCTTGTCCAATTAGGGTTTTAACCAATCTTGTGCATCCAATAGGTCTTTTTGTGTCATTGGATGAATATTTAGGTCATTTTCGTCCTCCCTAGGCTTATTCTTGTCCAATTAGGGTTTCTAACCAATCTTGTGCATCCAATATGTGTGTTTGTGTCATTGGATGGACAATTAGGTCATTTTCGTCCACCCTAGGCTAATTCTTGTCCAATTAGGGTTTTTAACCAATCTTGTGCATCCAATAGGTGTTTTTGTGTCATTGGAGGAATATTTAGATCATTTTCGTCCTCCCTAGGCTTATTCTTGCCCAATTAGGCTTTCTAACCAATCTTGTGCATTGAATATGAGTGTTTGTGTCATTGGATGGAAAATTAGGTCATTTTCGTCCACCTTAGGCTAATTCTTGTCCAATTAGGGTTTTTAACCAATCTTGTGCATCCAATATTTGTGTTTGTGTCATTGAATGAACAATTAGGTCACTTTTGATCTCCCTAGGCTTTATTCTAGTTTAACGAGGGTTTCTAACCAATCTTGTGCATCCAATAGGTTTGTTTGTGTCATTCGATGGACATTTAGGTCATTTTCGTCCTCCCTAGGCTAATTTTTGTCCTATTAAAGTTTTTAACCAATCTTCTGCATCCAATAGTTGTGTTTGTGTCATTGGATGAACATTTAGGTCATTTTCGACCTCCCTAAGCTTATTCTTGTTCAATTAGGGTTTCTAACCAATCTTGTGCATCCAATAGGTGTTTTTGTTTCATTGGATGAACATTTAGGTCATTTTCGCCCTCCCTAGGCTTTTTCTCATCCAATTAGGGTTTCTAACCAATCTTGTGCAACCAATAGGTGTGTTTGTGTCATTCGATGAACAATTAGGTGATTTTCGTCCTCCTTAGGCTAATTCTTGTCCAATTAGGGTTTTAACCAATCTTATGCATCCAATAGGTGTTTTTGTGTCATTGGATGAATATTTAGGTCATTTTTGTCCTCCCTAGGCTTATTCTTGTCCAATTAGTGTTTCTAACAAATCTTGTGCATCCAATATGTGTGTTTGTGTCATTGGATGGACAATTAGATCATTTTCGTCCACCCTAGGCTAATTCTTGTCCAATTAGGGTTTTTAACCAATCTTGTGCATCCAATAGGTGTTTTTCTGTCATTGGATGAATATTTAGGTCATTTTCGTCGTCCCTAGGCTTATTCTTGCCCAATTAGGGTTTCTAACCAATCTTGTGCATTCAATATGTGTGTTTGTGTCATTGGATGGACAATTAGGTCATTTTCGTCTACCCTAGGCTAATTCTTGTCCTACTAGGGTTTTTAACCAATATTCTGCATCCAATAGTTGTGTTTGTGTCATTGGATGAATAATTAGGTCATTTTCGACCTCCCTAAGCTTATTCTTGTTCAATTAGGGTTTCTAACCAATCTTATGCATCCAATAGGTGTCTTTGTGTAATTGGATGAACAGTTACGTTATTTTCGTCCTCCCTAGGCTAATTCTTGTCCAATTAGGGTTTTTAACCAATCTCATGCATCCAATAGATGTTTTGTGTTATTGGAAGAACATTTAGGTCATTTTCTTCCTCCCAACACTTACTCTTGTCAAATTAGGGTTTTTAACCAATCTTGTGCATCCAATAGGTTTTTTTGTCTCGTTGGATGAACAATTAGGTCATTTTCATCCTCCCTAGGCTTATTCTCGTCCAATTAGGGTTTCTAACCAATCTTTTGCATCCGATAGTTGTGTTTGTGTCATTGGATGAACATTTCGGTCATTTTCGTCATCCCTAGGCTAATTCTTGTCCAATTAGGGTTTCTAACCAATCTTGTGCATCCAATAGGTCTTTTTGTGTCATTGGATGAACATTTAGGTCACTTTCTTCCTCCCTACACTGAATTTTATTCAATTAGGGTTTTTAACCAATCTTGTGCCTCCTATAGGTGTTTTTGTGTCATTGGATGAACATTTAGGTCATTTTCATCCTCCCTAGGCTTATTCTTGTCCAATTAGAGTTTCAAACCAATCTTTGCATCCAATAGTTGTTTTGTGTCATTGGATGAACATTTAGGTCATTTTCGTCCTCCCTAGGCTTTTTCTCGTCCAATTAGGGTTTCTAACCAATCTTGTGCATCCAATAGGTGTTTTTCTGTCATTGGATGAATATTTAGGTCATTTTCGTCGTCCCTAGGCTTATTCTTGCCCAATTAGGGTTTCTAACCAATCTTGTGCATTCAATATGTGTGTTTGTGTCATTGGATGGACAATTAGGTCATTTTCGTCTACCCTAGGCTAATTCTTGTCCTACTAGGGTTTTTAACCAATCTTCTGTATCCAATAGTTGTGTTTGTGTCATTGGATGAATGATTAGGTCATTTTCGACCTCCCAACACTTACTCTTGTCAAATTAGGGTTTTTAACCAATCTTGTGCATCCAATAGGTGTCTTTGTCTCGTTGGATGAACATTTAGGTCATTTTCATCCTCCTAGGGTTATTCTTTTCCAATTAGGGTTTTTAACCAATCTTTTGCATCTGATAGGTGTGTTTGTGTCATTGGATGAACATTTTGGTCATTTTTGTTATCCCTAGGCTAATTCTTGTCCAATTAGGGTTTTTAACCAATCTTGTGCATCCAATAGGAGTTTTTGTGTCATTGGATGAACATTTAGGTCATTTTCGCCCTCCCTAGGCTAATTCTTGTCCAATTAGGGTTTCTAACCAATCTTGTGCATCCAATAGGTCTTTTTGTGTCATTGGATGAACATTTAGGTCACTTTCTTCCTCCCTAGGCTTATTCTCGTCCAGTTAGGGTTTCTAACCAATCTTGTGCGTCCAGTTGTGGTGTTTGTGTCATTGGATGAACATTTAGGTCATTTTCGTCCTCCCTAGGCTTATTCTCGTCCAATTAGGGTTTCTAACCAATCTTGTGCATCCAATAGTTGTTTTTGTGTCATTGGATGAACATTTCGGTCATTTTCGTCATCCCTAGGCTAATTCTTGTCCAATTAGGGTTTCTTACCAATCTTGTGCATCCAATAGGTGTTTTTGTGTCATTGGATGAACATTTAGGTCATTTTCGTCCTCCCTAGGCTTATTCTCGTCCAATTAGGGTTTCTAACCAATCTTGTGCATCCAATAGTTGTGTTTGTGTCATTGGATGAACATTTCGGTCATTTTCGTCATCCCTAGGCTAATTCTTGTCCAATTAGGGTTTCTAACCAATCGTGTGCATCCAATAGGTCTTTTGGTGTCATTGGATGAACATTTAGGTCACTTTCTTCCTCCCTACACTGAATCTTATCCAATTAGGGTTTTTAACCAATCTTGTGCGTCCAATAGGTGTTTTTGTGTCATTGGATGAACATTTAGGTCATTTTCATCCTCCCTAGGCTTATTCTTGTCCAATTAGAGTTTCAAACCAATCTTTGCATCCAATAGTTGTGTTTGTGTCATTGGATGAACATTTAGGTCATTTTCGTCCTCCCTAGGCTTTTTCTCGTCCAATTAGGGTTTCTAACCAATCTTGTGCAACCAATAGGTGTGTTTGTGTCATTCGATGAACAATTAGGTCATTTTCGTCCTCCTTAGGCTAATTCTTGTCCAATTAGGGTTTTAACAAATCTTGTGCATCCAATAGGTCTTTTTGTGTCATTGGATGAATATTTAGGTCCTTTTCGTCCTCCCTAGGCTTATTCTTGTCCAATTAGGGTTTCTAACCAATCTTGTGCATCCAATATGTGTGTTTGTGTCATTGGATGGACGATTAGGTCATTTTCGTCCACCCTAGGCTAATTCTTGTCCAATTAGGGTTTTTAACCAATCTTGTGCATCCAATAGATGTTTTTGTGTCATTGGATGAATATTTAGGTCACTTTCGTCCTCCCTAGGCTTATTCTTGCCCAATTAGGGTTTCTAACCAATCTTGTGCATTGAATATGTGTGTTTGTGTCATTGGATGGAAAATTAGGTCATTTTCGTCCACCCTAGGCTAATTCTTGTCCAATTAGGGTTTTTAACCAATCTTGTGCATCCAAAATTTGTGTTTGTGTCATTGAATGAACAATTAGGTCACTTTTGATCTCCCTAGGCTTTATTCTAGTTTTATTAGGGTTTCTAACCAATCTTGTGCATCCAATAGGTTTGTTTGTGTCATTGGATGGACATTTAGGTCATTTTCGACATCCCTAAGCTTATTCTTGTTCAATTAGGGTTTCTAACCAATCTTGTGCATCCAATAGGTGTTTTTGTTTCATTGGATGAACATTTAGGTCACTTTCTTCCTCCCTACACTGAATCTTATCCAATTAGGGTTTTTAACCAATCTTGTGCGTCCAATAGGTGTTTTTGTGTCATTGGATGAACATTTAGGTCATTTTCATCCTCCCTAGGCTTATTCTTGTCCAATTAGGGTTTCAAACCAATCTTGTGCATCCAATAGTTGTGTTTGTATCATTGGATGAACATTTAGGTTATTTTCGTCATCCCTAGGCTAATTCTTGTGCAATTAGCGTTTTTAACCAATCTTGTGCATCCAATATGTGTTTTTCTGTCATTGGATGGACATTTAGGTCATTTTCGTCCTCCCTAGGAAATTTCTTGTCCTATTAGGGTTTTTAACCAATCTTCTGCATCCAATAGTTGTGTTTATGTCATTGGATGAATAATTAGGTCATTTTCGACCTCCCTAAGCTTATTCTTGTTCAATTAGGGTTTCTAACCAATCTTGTGCATCCAATAGGTGTCTTTGTGTAATTGGATGAACAGTTAGGTTATTTTCGTCCTCCCTAGGCTAATTCTTGTCCAATTAGGGTTTTTAACCAATCTCGTGCATCCAATAGATGTTTTGCGTCATCGGAAGAACATTTAAGTCATTTTCTTCCTCCCAACACTTACTCTTGTCAAATTAGGGTTTTTATCCAATCTTGTGCATCGAATAGGTGTGTTTGTGTCATTGGATGAACATTTAGTTCATTTTCGTCCTTCCTAGGCTCATTCTTCTCGAATTAAGGTTTTTAAATAATCTTGTGCATCCAATAGGTGTTTTTGTATCATTGGATGAACATTTAGGTCATTTTCATCCTCCCTAGGGTTATTCTTTTCCAATTAGGTTTTTTAACCAATCTTGTGCATCCGATAGGTGTGTTTGTGTCATTGGATGAACAATTAGGTAATTTTCGTCCACCCTAGACTAATTCTTGTCCAATTAGGGTATGTAACCAATCTTGTGCATCCCATAGGTGTTTTTGTGTCAATGGATGAATATTTAGGTCATTTTCGTCCTCCCTAGGCTTATTCTTGTCCAATTAGGGTTTCTAACCAATCTTGTGCATCCAATATGTGTGTTTTTGTCATTGGATGGACAACTAGGTCATTTTCGTCCACCCTAGGCTTTTTCTTGTCCAATTAGGGTTTTGAACCAATCTTGTGCATCCAATAGGTGTTTTTCTGTCATTGGATGAATATTTAGGTCATTTTCGTCTACCCTAGGCTAATTCTTGTCCTACTAGGGTTTTTAACCAATCTTCTGTATCCAATAGTTGTGTTTGTGTCATTGGATGAATAATTAGGTCATTTTCGACCTCCCAACACTTACTCTTGTCAAATTAGGGTTTTTAACCAATCTTGTGCATCCAATAGGTGTCTTTGTCTCGTTGGATGAACATTTAGGTCATTTTCATCCTCCTAGGGTTATTCTTTTCCAATTAGGGTTTTTAACCAATCTTTTGCATCTGATAGGTGTGTTTGTGTCATTGGATGAACATTTTGGTCATTTTTGTTATCCCTAGGCTAATTCTTGTCCAATTAGGGTTTTTAACCAATCTTGTGCATCCAATAGGAGTTTTTGTGTCATTGGATGAACATTTAGGTCATTTTCGCCCTCCCTAGGCTAATTCTTGTCCAATTAGGGTTTCTAACCAATCTTGTGCATCCAATAGGTCTTTTTGTGTCATTGGATGAACATTTAGGTCACTTTCTTCCTCCCTAGGCTTATTCTCGTCCAGTTAGGGTTTCTAACCAATCTTGTGCGTCCAGTTGTGGTGTTTGTGTCATTGGATGAACATTTAGGTCATTTTCGTCCTCCCTAGGCTTATTCTCGTCCAATTAGGGTTTCTAACCAATCTTGTGCATCCAATAGTTGTTTTTGTGTCATTGGATGAACATTTCGGTCATTTTCGTCATCCCTAGGCTAATTCTTGTCCAATTAGGGTTTCTTACCAATCTTGTGCATCCAATAGGTGTTTTTGTGTCATTGGATGAACATTTAGGTCATTTTCGTCCTCCCTAGGCTTATTCTCGTCCAATTAGGGTTTCTAACCAATCTTGTGCATCCAATAGTTGTGTTTGTGTCATTGGATGAACATTTCGGTCATTTTCGTCATCCCTAGGCTAATTCTTGTCCAATTAGGGTTTCTAACCAATCGTGTGCATCCAATAGGTCTTTTGGTGTCATTGGATGAACATTTAGGTCACTTTCTTCCTCCCTACACTGAATCTTATCCAATTAGGGTTTTTAACCAATCTTGTGCGTCCAATAGGTGTTTTTGTGTCATTGGATGAACATTTAGGTCATTTTCATCCTCCCTAGGCTTATTCTTGTCCAATTAGGGTTTCAAACCAATCTTGTGCATCCAATAGTTGTGTTTGTGTCATTGGATGAACATTTAGGTCATTTTCGTCATCCTTAGGCTAATTCTTGTCCAATTAGGGTTTGTAACCAATCTTGTGAATCCAATAGGTTTGTTTGTGTCATTGGATGGACATTTAGGTCATTTTCGTCCTCCCTAGGCTTATTCTCGTCTAATTAGGGTTTCTAACCAGTCTTGTGCATCCAATAGTTGTGTTTGTGTCATTGGATGAACATTTCGGTCATTTTCGTCATCCCTAGGCGAATTCTTGTCCAATTAGGGTTCCTAACCAATCTTGTGCATCCAATAGGTCTTTTTGTGTCATTGGATGAACATTTAGGTCACTTTCTTCTCCCTACACTGAATCTTATTGAATTAGGGTTTTTAACCAATCTTGTGCGTCCAATAGGTGTTTTTGTGTCATTGGATGAACATTTAGGTCATTTTCATCCTCCCTAGGCTTATTCTTGTCCAATTAGGGTTTCAAACCAATCTTGTGCATCCAATAGTTGTGTTTGTATCATTGGATGAACATTTAGGTTATTTTCGTCATCCCTAGGCTAATTCTTGTGCAATTAGCGTTTTTAACCAATCTTGTGCATCCAATATGTGTTTTTCTGTCATTGGATGGACATTTAGGTCATTTTCGTCCTCCCTAGGAAATTTCTTGTCCTATTAGGGTTTTTAACCAATCTTCTGCATCCAATAGTTGTGTTTATGTCATTGGATGAATAATTAGGTCATTTTCGACCTCCCTAAGCTTATTCTTGTTCAATTAGGGTTTCTAACCAATCTTGTGCATCCAATAGGTGTCTTTGTGTAATTGGATGAACAGTTAGGTTATTTTCGTCCTCCCTAGGCTAATTCTTGTCCAATTAGGGTTTTTAACCAATCTCGTGCATCCAATAGATGTTTTGCGTCATCGGAAGAACATTTAAGTCATTTTCTTCCTCCCAACACTTACTCTTGTCAAATTAGGGTTTTTATCCAATCTTGTGCATCGAATAGGTGTGTTTGTGTCATTGGATGAACATTTAGTTCATTTTCGTCCTTCCTAGGCTCATTCTTCTCGAATTAAGGTTTTTAAATAATCTTGTGCATCCAATAGGTGTTTTTGTATCATTGGATGAACATTTAGGTCATTTTCATCCTCCCTAGGGTTATTCTTTTCCAATTAGGTTTTTTAACCAATCTTGTGCATCCGATAGGTGTGTTTGTGTCATTGGATGAACAATTAGGTAATTTTCGTCCACCCTAGACTAATTCTTGTCCAATTAGGGTATGTAACCAATCTTGTGCATCCCATAGGTGTTTTTGTGTCAATGGATGAATATTTAGGTCATTTTCGTCCTCCCTAGGCTTATTCTTGTCCAATTAGGGTTTCTAACCAATCTTGTGCATCCAATATGTGTGTTTTTGTCATTGGATGGACAACTAGGTCATTTTCGTCCACCCTAGGCTTTTTCTTGTCCAATTAGGGTTTTGAACCAATCTTGTGCATCCAATAGGTGTTTTTCTGTCATTGGATGAATATTTAGGTCATTTTCGTCCTCCCTAGGCTTATTCTTGTCCAATTAGGGTTTCTAACCAATCTTGTGAATCCAATATGTGTGTTTGTGTCATTGGATGGAAAATTAGGTCATTTTCGTCCACCCTAGGCTAATTCTTGTCCAATTACGGTTTTTAACCAATCTTGTGCATCCAATATTTGTGTTTGTGTCATTGAATGAACAATTAGGTCACTTTTGATCTCCCTAGGCTTATTCCAGTTTAATTCGGGTTTCTAACCAATCTTTTGCATCAAATAGGTTTGTTTGTGTCATTGGATGTACATTTAGGTCATTTTCGTCCTCCCTAGGCTAATTCTTGTCCTAGTAGGGTTTTGAACCAATCTTCTGCATCCAATAGTTGTGTTTGTGTCATTGGATGAATAATTAGGTCATTTTCGACCTCCCTAAGCTTATTCTTGTTCAATTAGGGTTTCTAGCAAATCTTGTGCATCCAATCTTGTGCATCCAATAGTTTAATTAGGGTTTCTAACCAATCTTGTGCATACAATAGGTTTGTTTGTGTCATTGGATGGACATTTAGGTCATTTTCGTCCTCCCTAGGCTAATTCTTGTCCTAGTAGGGTTTTGAACCAATCTTCTGCATCCAATAGTTGTGTTTGTGTCATTGGATGAATAATTAG
>JBBPBS010001045.1:8591787-8602143 GCA_037974835.1 Cicer judaicum | reverse complement strand
ACTTTCTTCCTCCCTACACTGAATCTTATCGAATTAGGGTTTTTAACCAATCTTGTGCGTCCAATAGGTGTTTTTGTGTCATTGGATGAACATTTAGGTCATTTTCATCCTCCGTAGGCTTATTCTTGTCCAATTAGGGTTTCAAACCAATCTTGTGCATCCAATAGTTGTGTTTGTATCATTGGATGAACATTTAGGTTATTTTCGTCATCCCTAGGCTAATTCTTGTGCAATTAGGGTTTTTAACCAATCTTGTGCATCCAATAGGTGTTTTTGTGTCATCGGAAGAACATTTAGGTTATTTTCGTCCTCCCTAGGCTTATTCTTGTCCAATTAGATTTCTAACCAATCTTGTGCATCCAATATGTGTTTTTGTGTCATTGGAGGGACATTTAGGTCACTTTCGACTTCCCTAAGCTTATTCTTGTTCAATTAGGGTTTCTAACCAATCTTGTGCATCCAATAGGTGTTTTTGTTTCATTGGATGAACATTTAGGTCACTTTCTTCCTCCCTACAATGAATCTTATCCAATTAGGGGTTTTAACCAATCTTGTGCGTCCAATAGGTGTTTTTGTGTCATTGGATGAACATTTAGGTCATTTTCATCCTCCCTAGGCTTATTCTTGTCCAATTAGGGTTTCAAACACATCTTGTGCATCCAATAGTTGAGTTTGTGTCATTGGATGAACATTTAGGTCATTTTCGTCATCCTTAGGCTAATTCTTGTCCAATTAGGGTTTGTAACCAATCTTGTGAATCCAATAGGTTTGTTTGTGTCATTGGATGGACATTTAGGTCATTTTCGACCTACCTAGGCTTATTCTCGTCTAAATAGGGTTTCTAACCAGTCTTGTGCATCCAATAGTTGTGTTTGTGTCATTGGATGAACATTTCGGTCATTTTCGTCATCCCTAGGCGAATTCTTGTCCAATTAGGGTTCCTAACCAATCTTGTGCATCCAATAGGTCTTTTTGTGTCATTGGATGAACATTTAGGTTACTTTCTTCCTCCCTACACTGAATCTTATCGAATTAGGGTTTTTAACCAATCTTGTGCGTCCAATAGGTGTTTTTGTGTCATTGGATGAACATTTAGGTCATTTTCATCCTCCGTAGGCTTATTCTTGTCCAATTAGGGTTTCAAACCAATCTTGTGCATCCAATAGTTGTGTTTGTATCATTGGATGAACATTTAGGTTATTTTCGTCATCCCTAGGCTAATTCTTGTGCAATTAGGGTTTTTAACTAATCTTGTGCATCCAATAGGTGTTTTTGTGTCATTGGAAGAACATTTAGGTTATTTTCGTCCTCCCTAGGCTTATTCTTGTCCAATTAGATTTCTAACCAATCTTGTGCATCCAATATGTGTTTTTGTGTCATTGGATGGACATTTAGGTCATTTTCGTCCTCCCTAGGCAAATTCTTGTCCTATTAGGGTTTTTAACCAATCTTCTGCATCCAATAGTTGTGTTTATGTCATTGGATGAATAATTAGGTCATTTTCGACCTCCCTAAGCTTATTCTTGTTCAATTAGGGTTTCTAACCAATCTTGTGCATCCAATAGGTGTCTTTGTGTAATTGGATGAACAGTTAGGTTATTTTCGTCCTCCCTAGGCTAATTCTTGTCCAATTAGGGTTTTTAACCAATCTCGTGCATCCAATAGATGTTTTGCGTCATTGGAAGAACATTTAAGTCATTTTCTTCCTCCCAACACTTACTCTTGTCAAATTAGGGTTTTTATCCAATCTTGTGCATCGAATAGGTGTGTTTGTGTCATTGGATGAACATTTAGTTCATTTTCGTCCTTCCTAGGCTCATTCTTGTCGAATTAAGGTTTTTAAACAATCTTGTGCATCCAATAGGTGTTTTTGTATCATTGGATGAACATTTAGGTCATTTTCATCCTCCCTAGGGTTATTCTTTTCCAATTAGGGTTTTTAACCAATCTTGTGCATCCGATAGGTGTGTTTGTGTCATTGGATGAACAATTAGGTAATTTTCGTCCGCCCTAGACTAATTCTTGTCCAATTAGGGTTTGTAACCAATCTTGTGCATCCCATAGGTGTTTTTGTGTCAATGGATGAATATTTAGGTCATTTTCGTCCTCCCTAGGCTTATTCTTGTCCAATTAGGGTTTCTAACCAATCTTGTGCATCCAATATGTGTGTTTTTGTCATTGGATGGACAATTAGGTCATTTTCGTCCACCCTAGGGTTATTCTTGTCCAATTAGGGTTTTTAACCAATCTTGTGCATCCAATAGGTGTTTTTCTGTCATTGGATGAATATTTAGGTCATTTTCGTCCTCCCTAGGCTTATTCTTGTCCAATTAGGGTTTCTAACCAATCTTGTGAATCCAATATGTGTGTTTGTGTCATTGGATGGAAAATTAGGTCATTTTCGTCCACCCTAGGCTAATTCTTGTCCAATTAGGGTTTTTAACCAATCTTGTGCATCCAATATTTGTGTTTGTGTCATTGAATGAACAATTAGGTCACTTTTGATCTCCCTAGGCTTATTCCAGTTTAATTCGGGTTTCTAACCAATCTTTTGCGTCCAATAGGTTTGTTTGTGTCATTGGATGTACATTTAGGTCATTTTCGTCCTCCCTAGGCTAATTCTTGTCCTAGTAGGGTTTTGAACCAATCTTCTGCATCCAATAGTTGTGTTTGTATCATTGGATGAACATTTAGGTTATTTACGTCATCCCTAGGCTAATTCTTGTGCAATTAGGGTTTTTAACCAATCTTGTGCATTTAATAGGTGTTTTTGTGTCATTGGATGAACATTTAGGTCATTTTCGTCATCCCTAGGCTAATTCTCATCCAATTAGGGTTTCTAAACAATCTTGTGCAACCAATAGGTGTGTTTGTGTCATTCGATGAACAATTAGGTCATTTTCGTCCTCAGGCTAATTCTTGTCCAATTAGGGTTTTAACAAATCTTGTGCATCCAATAGGTCTTTTTGTGTCATTGGATGAATATTTAGGTCATTTTCGTCCTCCCTAGGCTTATTCTTGTCCAATTAGGGTTTCTAACCAATCTTGTGCATCCAATAGGTCTTTTTGTGTCATTGGATGAACATTTAGGTCACTTTCTTCCTCCCTACACTGAATCTTATCCAATTAGGGTTTTTAACCAATCTTGTGCGTCCAATAGGTGTTTTTGTGTCATTGGATGAACATTTAGGTCATTTTCATCCTCCCTAGGCTTATTCTTGTCCAATTAGGGTTTCAAACCAATCTTATGCATCCAATAGTTGTGTGTTGTGTCATTGGATGAACATTTAGGTCATTTTCGTCATCCCTAGGCTAATTCTTGTCCAATTAGGGTTTTTAACCAATCTTGTGCATCCAATAGGTGTTTTTGTGTCATTGATTGAACATTTAGGTCATTTTCGTCCTCCCTAGGCTTATTCTCGTCCAATTAGGGTTTCTAACCAATCTTGTGCATCCAATAGTTGTGTTTGTGTCATTGGATGAACATTTCGGTCATTTTCGTCAACCCTAGGCTAATTCTTGTCCAATTACGGTTTCTAACCAATCTTGTGCATCCAATAGGTCTTTTTGTGTCATTGGATGAACATTTAGGTCACTTTCTTCCTCCCTACAATGAATCTTATCCAATTAGGGGTTTTAACCAATCTTGTGCGTCTAATAGGTGTTTTTGTGTCATTGGATGAACATTTAGGTCATTTTCATCCTCCCTAGGCTTATTCTTGTCCAATTAGAGTTTCAAACCAATCTTTGCATCCAATAGTTGTGTTTGTGTCATTGGATGAACATTTAGGTCATTTTCGTCCTCTCTAGGCTTTTTCTCGTCCAATTAGGGTTTCTAACCAATCTTGTGCAACCAATAGGTGTGTTTGTGTCATTCGATGAACAATTAGGTCATTTTCGTCCTCCTTAGGCTAATTCTTGTCCAATTAGGGTTTTAACAAATCTTGTGCATCCAATAGGTCTTTTTGTGTCATTGGATGAATATTTAGGTCATTTTCGTCCTCCCTAGGCTTATTCTTGTCCAATTAGGGTTTCTAACCAATCTTGTGCATCCAATATGTGTGTTTGTGTCATTGGATGGACAATCAGGTCATTTTCGTCCACCCTTGGCTAATTCTTGTCCAATTAGGGTTTTTAACCAATCTTGTGCATCCAATAGGTGTTTTTCTATCATTGGATGAATATTTAGGTCACTTTCGTCCTCCCTAGGCTTATTTTTGCCCAATTAGGGTTTCTAACCAATCTTGTGCATTGAATATGTGTGTTTGTGTCATTGGATGGAAAATTAGGTCATTTTTGTCCACCCTAGGCTAATTCTTGTCCAATTAGGGTTTTTAACCAATCTTGTGCATCCAATATTTGTGTTTGTGTCATTGAATGAACAATTAGTTCACTTTTGATCTCCCTAGGCATATTCAAGTTTAATTCGGGTTTCTAACCAATCTTTTGCATCCAATAGGTTTGTTTGTGTCATTGGATGTACATTTAGGTCATTTTCGTCCTCCCTAGGCTAATTCTTGTCCTAGTAGGGTTTTGAACCAATCTTCTGCATCCAATAGTTGTGTTTGTGTCATTGGATGAATAATTAGGTCATTTTCGACCTCCCTAAGCTTATTCTTGTTCAATTAGGGTTTCTAACCAATCTTGTGCATCCAATCTTGTGCATCCAATAGTTTAATTAGGGTTTCTAACCAATCTTGTGCATACAATAGGTTTGTTTGTGTCATTGGATGGACATTTAGGTCATTTTCGTCCTCCCTAGGCTAATTCTTGTCCTAGTAGGGTTTTGAACCAATCTTCTGCATCCAATAGTTGTGTTTGTGTCATTGGATGAATAATTAGGTCATTTTCGTCATCCCTAGGCTAATTCTTGTCCAATTAGGGATTTTAACCAATCTTGTGCATCCAGTAGGTGCTTTTGTGTCATTCGAAGAACATTTAGGTCATTTTCGTCCTCCCTAGGCTTTTTCTCGTCCAATTAGGGTTTCTAACCAATCTTGTGCAACCAATAGGTGTGTTTGTCTCATTCGATGAACAATTAAGTCATTTTCGTCCTCCTTAAGCTAATTCTTGTCCAATTAGGGTTTTAACCAATCTTGTGCATCCAATAGGTGTCTTTGTGTAATGGGATGACCAGTTAGGTTATTTTCGTCCTCCCTAGGCTAATTCTTGTCCAATTAGGGTTTTTAACCAATCTCGTGCATCCAATAGATTTTTTGTGTCATTGGAAGAACATTTAGGTCATTTTCTTCCTCCCAACACTTACTCTTGTCAAATTAGGGTTTTTAACCAATCTTGTGCATCCAATAGGTGTTTTTGTCTCGTTGGATGAACATTTAGGTCATTTTCATCCTCCCTAGGGTTATTCTTTTCCAATTCGGGTTTTTAACCAATCTTTTGCATCCGATAGGTGTGTTTGTGTCATTGGATGAACAATTAGGTCATTTTCGTACGCCCTAGGTTAATTCTTGTCCAATTAGGGTTTTTAACCAATCTTGTGCATCCAATAGTTGTGTTTGTGTCATTCGATGAACATTTAGGTCATTTTTGTCATCCCTAGGCTAATTCTTGTCCAATTAGGGTTTTTAACCAATCTTGTGCATCCAATAGGTATTTTTGTGTCATTCGATGAACCTTTAGGTCATTTTTGTCATCGCTAGGCTAATTCTTGTCCAATTAGGGTTTTTAACCAATCTTGTGCATCCAATAGTTGTGTTTATGTCATTGGATGAACATTTAGGTCATTTTCGTCATCCCTAGGCTAATTCTTGTCCAATTAGGGTTTTTAACCAATCTTGTGCATCCAATAGGTGTTTTTGTGTCATTGGATGAACATTTAGGTCATTTTCGTCCTCCCTAGGCTTATTCTCGTCCAATTAGGGTTTCTAACCAATCTTGTGCATCCAATAGTTGTGTTTGTGTCATTGGATGAACATTTCGGTCATTTTCTTCATCCCTAGGCTAATTCTTGTCCAATTAGGGTTTCTAACCAATCTTGTGTATCCAATAGGTGTTTTTGTGTCATTGGATGAATATGTGTGTTTGTGTCATTGGATGGAAAATTAGGTCATTTTCGTCCACCCTAGGCTAATTCTTGTCCAATTAGGGTTTTTAACCAATCTTGTGCATACAAAATTTGTGTTTGTGTCATTGAATGAACAATTAGGTCACTTTTGATCTCCCTAGGCTTTATTCTAGTTTAATTAGGGTTTCTAACCAATCTTGTGCATCCAATAGGTTTGTTTGTGTCATTGGATGGACATTTAGGTCATTTTTGACTTCCCTAAGCTTATTCTTGTTCAATTAGGGTTTCTAACCAATCTTGTGCATCCAATAGGTGTTTTTGTTTCATTGGATGATCATTTAGGTCACTTTCTTCCACCCTACACTGAATCTTATCCAATTAGGGTTTTTAACCAATCTTGTGCGTCCAATAGGTGTTTTTGTGTCATTGGATGAACATTTAGGTCATTTTCATCCTCCCTAGGCTTATTCTTGTCCAATTAGGGTTTTAAACCAATCTTGTGCATCCAATAGTTGTGTTTGTGTCATTGGATGAACATTTAGGTCATTTTCGTCATCCTTAGGCTAATTCTTATCCAATTAGGGTTTGTAACCAATCTTGTGCATCCAATAGGTGTTTTTGTGTCATTGGATGAACATTTAAGTCATTTTCGTCCTCCCTAGGCTTATTCTCGTCCAATTAGGGTTTCTAACCAGTGTTGTGCATCCAATAGTTGTGTTTGTGTCATTGGATGAACATTTCGGTCATTTTCGTCATCCCTAGGCTAATTCTTGTCCAATTAGGGTTTTTAACCAATCTTGTGCATCCAATATTTGTGTTTGTGTCATTGAATGAACAATTAGGTCACTTTTGATCTCCCTAGGCTTATTCCAGTTTAATTAGGGTTTCTAACCAATCTTTTGCATCCAATAGGTTTGTTTGTGTCATTGGATGGACATTTAGGTCATTTTCGTCCTCCCTAGGCTAATTCTTGTCCTATTAGGGTTTTTAACCAATCTTCTGCATCCAATAGTTGTGTTTGTGTCATTGGATGAATAATTAGGTTATTTTAGACCTCCCTAAGCTTATTCTTGTTCAATTAGGGTTTCTAACTAATCTTGTGCATCCAATAGGTGTCTTTGTGTAGTTGGATGAGCAGTTAGGTTATTTTCGTCCTCCCTAGGCTAATTCTTGTCCAATTAGGGTTTTTAACCAATCTCGTGCATCTAATAGGTGTTTTTGTGTCATTGGATGAATATTTAGGTCATTTTCGTCCTCCCTAGGCTTTTTCTCGTCAAATTAGGGTTTCTAACCAATCTCTTGCAACCAATAGGTGTGTTTGTGTCATTCGATGAAAAATTAAGTCATTTTCGTCCTCCTTAGGCTAATTCTTGTCCAATTAGGGTTTTAACCAATCTTGTGCATCCAATAGGTGTTTTTGTGTCATTGGATGAATATTTAGGTCATTTTCGTCCTCCCTAGGCTTATTCTTGTCCAATTAGAGTTTCTAACCAATCTTGTGCATCCAATAGGTTTGTTTGTGTCATTGGATGGACATTTAGGTCATTTTCGTCCTCCCTAGGCTAATTCTTGTCCTATTAGGGTTTTTAACCAATCTTCTGCATCCAATAGTTGTGTTTGTGTCATTGGATGAATAATTAGGTTATTTTAGACCTCCCTAAGCTTATTCTTGTTCAATTAGGGTTTCTAACTAATCTTGTGCATCCAATAGGTGTCTTTGTGTAGTTGGATGAACAGTTAGGTTATTTTCGTCCTCCCTAGGCTAATTCTTATCCAATTAGGGTTTTTAACCAATCTCGTGCATCCAATAGGTGTTTTTGTGTCATTGGATGAATATTTAGGTCATTTTCGTCCTCCCTAGGCTTTTTCTCGTCCAATTAGGGTTTCTAACCAATCTCTTGCAACCAATAGGTGTGTTTGTGTCATTCGATGAAAAATTAAGTCATTTTCGTCCTCCTTAGGCTAATTCTTGTCCAATTAGGGTTTTAACCAATCTTGTGCATCCAATAGGTGTTTTTGTGTCATTGGATGAATATTTAGGTCATTTTCGTCCTCCCTAGGCTTATTCTTGTCCAATTAGAGTTACTAACCAATCTTGTGCATCCAATAGGTTTGTTTGTGTCATTGGATGGACATTTAGGTCATTTTCGTCCTCCCTAGGCTAATTCTTGTCCTATTAGGGTTTTTAACCAATCTTCTGCATCCAATAGTTGTGTTTGTGTCATTGGATGGACATTTAGGTCATTTTCGTCCTCCCTAGGCTAATTCTTGTCCTATTAGGGTTTTTAACCAATCTTCTGCATCCAATAGTTGTGTTTGTGTCATTGGATGAACATTTAGGTCATTTTCATCCTCCCTAGACTTATTCTTGTCTAATTAGGGTTTCAAACCAATCTTCTGCATCCAATAGTTGTGTTTGTGTTATTGGATGAACATTTCGGTCATTTTCGTCCTTCCTAGGCTTATTATTGTCACATTAGGGTTTCAAACCAATCTTGTGCATCCAATACGTGTTTTTGTGTCATTGGATGAACATTTAGGTCACTTTCTTCCTCCCTACACTGAATCTTATCCAATTAGGGTTTTTAACCAATCTTGTGCGTCTAATAGGTGTTTTTGTGTCATTGGATGAACATTTAGGTCATTTTCGTCATCCATAGGCTAATTCTTGTCCAATTAGGGTTTTTAACCAATCTTGTGCATCCAATAGGTGTTTTTGTGTCATTGGATGAACATTTAGGTCACTTTCTTCCTCCCTACACTAAATCTTATCCAATTAGGGTTTTTAACCAATCTTGTGCGTCCAATAGGTGTTTTTGTGTCATTGGTTGAACATTTAGGTTATTTTCGTCGTCCCTAGGGTAATTCTTTTCCAATTAGGGTTTTTAACCAATCTTGTGCATTCAATAGGTGTTTTTGTGTCATTGGATGAACATTTAGGTCATTTTCGTCCTCCCTAGGCTTATTCTCGTCCAATTAGGGTTTCTAACCAATCTTGTACATCCAATAGTTGTGTTTGTGTCATTGGATGAACATTTCGGTCATTTTCGTCATCCCTAGGCTAATTCTTGTCCAATTAGGGTTTCTAACCAATCTTGTGCATTCAATAGGTCTTTTTGTGTCATTGGATGAACATTTAGGCCACTTTCTTCCTCCCTACACTGAATCTTATCCAATTAGGGTTTTTAACCAATCTTGTGCGTCCAATAGGTGTTTTTGTGTCATTGGATGAACATTTAGGTCATTTTCATCCTCCCTAGGCTTATTCTTGTCCAATTAGGGTTTCAAACCAATCTTGTGCATCCAATATTTGTGTTTATGTCCATGGATGAACATTTAGGTCATTTTCGTCATCCCTAGGCTAATTCTTGTCCAATTAGGGTTTTTAACCAATCTTGTGAATCCAATAGGTTATTTTGTGTCATTGGAAGAACATTTAGGTCATTTTCGTCATCCCTAGGCTTTTTCTCGTCCAATTAGGCTTTCTAACGAATCTTGTGCAACAAATAGGTGTGTTTGTGTCATTCGATGAACAATTAAGTCATTTTCGTCTTCCTTAGGCTAATTCTTGTCCAATTAGGGTTTTAACCAATCTTGTGCATCCAATAAGTGTTTTTGTGTCATTAGATGAATATTTAGATCATTCCCGTCCTCCCTAGGCTTAATTTTGTCTAATTAGAGTTTTTAACCAATCTTGTGCATCCAATATGTGTGTTTGTGTCATTGGATGCACAATTAGGTCATTTTCGTCTACCCTAGGCTAATTCTTGTCCAATTAGGGTTTTTAACCAATCTTGTGCATCCAATAGGTGTTTTTGTGTCATTGGATAAATATTTAGGTCATTTTCGTCCTCCCTAGGCTTATTATTGCCCAATTAGGGTTTCTAACCAATCTTGTGCATTGAATATGTGTGTTTGTGTCATTGGATGGACAATTAGGTCATTTTCGTCCACACTAGGCTAATTGTTGTCCAATTAGGGTTTTTAACCAATCTTGTGCATCCAATATTTGTGTTTGTGTCATTGAATGAACAATTAGGTCACTTTTGTTCTCCCTAGGCTTATTCCAGTTTAATTAGGGTTTCTAACCAATCTTTTGCATCCAATAGGTTTGTTTGTGTCATTGGATGGACATTTAGGTCATTTTCGTCCTCCCTAGGCTAATTCTTGTCCTATTAGGGTTTTTAACCAATCTTCTGCATCCAATAGTTGTGTTTGTGTCATTGGATGAATAATTAGGTTATTTTAGACCTCCCTAAGCTTATTCTTGTTCAATTAGGGTTTCTAACTAATCTTGTGCATCCAATAGGTGTCTTTGTGTAGTTGGATGA
>JBBPBS010001045.1:8568035-8589723 GCA_037974835.1 Cicer judaicum | reverse complement strand
AGGTCATTTTCGTCCTCCCTAGGCTTATTCTTGTCCAATTAGAGTTTCTAACCAATCTTGTGCATCCAATAGGTTTGTTTGTGTCATTGGATGGACATTTAGGTCATTTTCGTCCTCCCTAGGCTAATTCTTGTCCTATTAGGGTTTTTAACCAATCTTGTGCATCCAATAGTTGTGTTTGTGTCATTGGATGGACATTTAGGTCATTTTCGTCCTCCCTAGGCTAATTCTTGTCCTATTAGGGTTTTTAACCAATCTTCTGCATCCAATAGTTGTGTTTGTGTCATTGGATGAACATTTAGGTCATTTTCATCCTCCCTAGACTTATTCTTGTCCAATTAGGGTTTCAAACCAATCTTCTGCATCCAATAGTTGTGTTTGTGTTATTGGATGAACATTTCGGTCATTTTCGTCCTTCCTAGGCTTATTATTGTCACATTAGGGTTTCAAACCAATCTTGTGCATCCAATACGTGTTTTTGTGTCATTGGATGAACATTTAGGTCACTTTCTTCCTCCCTACACTGAATCTTATCCAATTAGGGTTTTTAACCAATCTTGTGCGTCTAATAGGTGTTTTTGTGTCATTGGATGAACATTTAGGTCATTTTCATCCTCCCTAGGCTTATTCTTGTCCAATTAGGGTTTCAAACCAATCATGTGCATCCAATAGTTGTGTTTGTGTCATCGGATGAACATTTAGGTCATTTTCGTCATCCATAGGCTAATTCTTCTCCAATTAGGGTTTTTAACCAATCTTGTGCATCCAATAGGTGTTTTTGTGTCATTGGATGAACATTTAGGTCACTTTCTTCCTCCCTACACTGAATCTTATCCAATTAGGGTTTTTAACCAATCTTGTGCGTCCAATAGGTGTTTTTGTGTCATTGGTTGAACATTTAGGTTATTTTCGTCGTCCCTAGGCTAATTCTTTTCCAATTAGGGTTTTTAACCAATCTTGTGCATTCAATAGGTGTTTTTGTGTCATTGGATGAACATTTAGGTCATTTTCGTCCTCCCTAGGCTTATTCTCGTCCAATTAGGGTTTCTAACCAATCTTGTGCATCCAATAGGTGTTTTTGTGTCATTGGATGAACATTTAGGTCACTTATTTCCTCCTTACACTGAATCTTATCCAATTAGGGTTTTTAAACAATCTTGTGCGTCCAATAGGTGTTTTTGTGTCATTGGATGAACATTTAGGTCATTTTCGTCCTCCCTAGGCTTATTCTCGTCCAATTAGGGTTTCTAACCAATCTTGTGCATCCAATAGTTGTGTTACTGTCATTCGATGAACATTTCGGTCATTTTCGTCATCACTAGGCTAATTCTTGTCCAATTAGGGTTTCTAACCAATCTTGTGCATCCAATAGGTGTTTTTGTGTCATTGGATGAACATTTAAGTCACTTTCTTCCTCCCTACGCTGAATCTTATCCAATTAGGGTTTTTAACCAATCTTGTGCGTCCAATAGGTGTTTTTGTGTCATTGGATGAACATTTAGGTCATTTTTATCCTCCCTAGACTTATTCTTGTCCAATTAGGGTTTCAAACCAAACTTGTGCATCCAATAGTTGTGTTTGTGTCATTGGATGAACATTTAGGTCATTTTCGTCACCCCTAGGCTAATTCTTGTCCAATTAGGGTTTTTAACCAATCTTGTGCATCCAATAGGTGTTTTTGTGTCATTGGACGAACATTTAGGTCATTTTCGTCCTCCCTAGGCTTTTTCTCGTCCAATTAGGGTTACTAACCAATCTTGTGCAACCAATAGGTGTGTTTGTGTCATTGGATGAAGTATTAGGTCATTTTCGTCCTCCTTAGACTAATTCTTGTCCAATTAGGGTTTTTAACCAATCTTGTGCATCCAATAGGTGTTTTTGTGTCATTGGATGAATGTTTAGGTCATTTTCGTCCTCCCTAGGCTTATTCTTGTCCAATTAGGGTTTCTAACCAATCTTGTGCATTGAATATGTGTGTTTGTGTCATTGGATGGACAATTAGGTCATTTTCGTCCACCCTAGGCTAATTCTTGTCCAATTAGGGTTTTTAACCAATCTTGTGCATCCAATATTTGTGTTTGTGTCATTGAATGAACAATTAGGTCACTTTTGATCTCCCTAAGCTTATTCCAGTTTAATTAGGGTTTCTAACCAACCTCGTGCATCCAATAGGTTTGTTTGTGTCATTGGATGGACATTTAGGTCATTTTCGTCCTCCCTAGGCTAATTTTTGTCCTGTTAGGGTCTTTAACTAATCTTCTGCATCCAATAGTTGTGTTTGTGTCATTGGATGGACATTTAGGTCATTTTCGACCTCCCTAAGCTTATTCTTGTTCAATTAGGGTTTCTAACCAATCTTGTGCATCCAATAGGTGTTTTTGTGTCATTGGATGAACATTTAGGTCACTTTCTTCCTCCCTACACTGAATCTTATCCAATTAGGGTTTTTAACCAATCTTGTGCGTCCAATAGGTGTTTTTGTGTCATTGGTTGAACATTTAGGTTAAATTTCATCCTCCCTAGGCTTATTCTTGTCCAATTAGGGTTTCAAACCAATCTTGTGCATCCAATAGTTGTGTTTGTGTCATTGGATGAACATTTAGGTCATTTTCGTCATCCCTAGGCTAATTCTTTTCCAATTAGGGTTTTTAACCAATCTTGTGCATCCAATAGGTGTTTTTGTGTCATTGGATGAACATTTAGGTCATTTTCGTCATCCCTAGGCTAATTCTTGTCCAATTAGGGTTTTAACCAATCTTGTGCATCCAATAGGTGTTTTTGTGTCATTAGATGAATATTTAGGTCATTCTCGTCCTCCCTAGGCTTAATTTTGTCTAATTAGAGTTTTTAACCAATCTTGTGCATCCAATATGTGCGTTTGTGTCATTGGATGCACAATTAGGTCATTTTCGTGTACCCTAGGCTAATTCTTGTCCAATTAGGGTTTTTAACCAATCTTGTGCATCCAATAGGTGTTTTTGTGTCATTGGATAAATATTTAGGTCATTTTCGTCCTCCCAAGGCTTATTCTTGCCCAATTAGGGTTTCTAACCAATCTTTTGCATTGAATATGTGTGTTTGTGTCATTGGATGGACAATTAGGTCATTTTCGTCCACACTAGGCTAATTCTTGTCCAATTAGGGTTTTTAACCAATCTTGTGCATCCAATATTTGTGGTTGTGTCATTGAATGAACAATTAGGTCACTTTTGATCTCCCTAGGCTTATTCCAGTTTAATTAGGGTTTCTAACCAATCTTTTGCATCCAATAGGTTTGTTTGTGTCATTGGATGGACATTTAGGTCATTTTCGTCCTCCCTAGGCTAATTCTTGTCCTATTAGGGTTTCTAACCAATCTTGTGCATCCAATAGTTGTGTTTCTGTCATTGGATGAACATTTCGGTCATTTTCGTCATCACTAGGCTAATTCTTGTCCAATTAGGGTTTCTAACCAATCTTGTGCATGCAATAGGTGTTTTTGTGTCATTGGATGAACATTTAGGTCACTTTCTTCCTCCCTACGCTGAATCTTATCCAATTAGGGTTTTTAACCAATCTTGTGCGTCCAATAGGTGTTTTTGTGTCATTGGATGAACATTTAGGTCATTTTCATCCTCCCTAGACTTATTCCTGTCCAATTAGGGTTTCAAACCAAACTTGTGCATGCCATAGTTGTGTTTGTGTCATTGGATGAACATTTAGGTCATTTTCGTCACCCCTAGGCTAATTCTTGTCCAATTAGGGTTTTTAACCAATCTTGTGCATCCAATAGGTGTTTTTGTGTCATTGGACGAACATTTAGGTCATTTTCGTCCTCCCTAGGCTTTTTCTCGACCAATTAAGGTTTCTAACCAATCATGTGCAACCAATAGGTGTGTTTGTGTCATTGGATGAACAATTAGGTCATTTTCGTCCTCCTTAGACTAATTCTTGTCCAATTAGGGTTTTTAACCAATCTTGTGCATCCAATAGGTGTTTTTGTGTCATTGGATGAATGTTTAGGTCATTTTCGTCCTCCCTAGGCTTATTCTTGTCGAATTAGGGTTCCTAACCAATCTTGTGCATCCAATATGTGTGTTTGTGTCATTGGATGGACAATTAGGTCATTTTCGTCCACCCTAGGCTAATTCTTGTCCAATTAGGGTTTTTAACTAATCTTGTGCATCCAATAGGTGTTTTTGTGTCATTGGATGAATATTTAGGTTATTTTCGTTCTCCCTAGGCTTATTCTTGTCCAATTAGGGTTTCTAACCAATCTTGTGCATCCAATATGTGTGTTTGCGTCATTGGATGGACAATTAGGTCATTTTCGTTAACCCTAGGCTAATTCTTGTCGAATTAGGGTTTTTAACTAATCTTGTGCATCCAATAGGTGTTTTTGTGTCATTGGATGAATATTTAGGTCATTTTCGTCCTCCCTAGGCTTATTCTTGTCCAATTAGGGTTTCTAACCAATCTTGTGCATCCAATATGTGTGTTTGTGTCATTGGGTGGACAATTAGGTCATTTTCGTCCACCCTAGGCTAATTCTTGTCCAATTAGGGTTTTTAACCATTCTTGTGCATCCAATAGGTTTTTTGGGTCATTGGATGTACATTTAGGTCATTTTCGTCGTCTCTAGGCTTATTCTTGTCCAATTAGGGTTTCTAACCAATCTTGTGCATCCAATAGGTGTGTTTATGTCATTGGATGAACAATTAGGTCATTTTAGTCCGCCCTAGGCTAATTCTTGTCCAATTAGTGTTTTTAACCAATCTTGTGCATCCAATAGGTGTTTTGTGTCATTGGATGAACATTTAGGTCATTTTCGTCCTCTCTAGATTTATTCTTCTCCAATTAGGGTTTCTAACCAATCTTGTGCATCCAATAGGTGTTTTTGTGTCATTAGATGAACAATTAGGTCATTTTCGTCCTCCGTAGACTTGTTCTTGTCCAATTTAGGTTTTTAACCAATCTTGTGCATCCAATAGGTGTTTTTGTGTCATTGGATGAACATTTAGGTCATTTTTGTCCTCCCTACACTTAATCTTGTCCTAATAGAGTTTTTAACCAATCTTGTGCATCCAATAGGTGTTTTTGTGTCATTAGATGAACAATTAGGTCATTTTCGTCCTTCCTAGGCTTATTTTTGTCCAATAAGGGTTTTAACCAATCTTGTGCATCGAATAATTTCGTTTGTGTCACTAGATGATCAATTAGGTTATTTTCGTCCTCCCTAGACTTATTCTTGTCCAATTAGGGTTTTTAAAAAATCTTGTGCATCCAATAGGTGTCTATGTGTCATTGGATGAACAATTAGGTCATTTTCGTTCACCCTAGGCTAATTCTTGTCCAATTAGGATTTTTAACCAATCTTTTGCATCCAATAGGTGCGTTTGTGTCATTGGATGAACATTTAGGTCATTTTCGTCCTCCCTAGGCTAATTCTTGTCCAATTAGGGTTTTTAACCAATCTTGTGCATCCAATACGTGTGTTAGTGTCATTCGATGAACAATTAAGTCATTTTCGTCCGCCCTAGGCTAATTCTTGTGCAAGTAGGGTTTTTAACCAATCTTGTGCATCCAATAGGTGTTTTTGTGTCATTGGATGAACATTTAGGTCATTTTTGTCCTCTCTAGGCTTATTCTTGTCCAATTAGGCTTTCTAACTAATCTTGTGTATCCAATAGGTGTGCTTATGTCATTGGATGAACAATTATGTCATTTTAGTCCGCCATAGGCTAATTCTTGTCCAATTAGGGTTTTTTTTACCAATCTTGTGCATCTAATAGGTGTTTGGTGTCATTGGATGAATATTTAGGTCATTTTTGCTCTCCCTAGGTGTATTCTTGTCCAATTAGGGTTTTTAACCAATCTTGTGCATCCAATTGTAGTTTTTGTCTCATTAGATGATGAATTAGGTCATTTTAGTCCCCCCTATGCTAATTCTTGTCCAATTAGGGTTTTTAACCAATCTTGTGCATTCAATAGGTGTTTTTGTGTCATTGGATGAACATTTTGGTCATTTTCATCCTCCCTAGGATAATTCTTGTTCAATTAAGGTTTTTAACCAATCTTGTGCATCCAATAGGTTTTTTTGTGTCATTGGATTAACATTTAGGTCATTTTCGTCCTCCCATTGCTTATTCTTGTCCAATTAGGGTTTTTAACCAATCTTTTGCATCCAATTGGTGTGTTTGTGTCATTGGATGAACATTTAGGTCATTTTCGTCCTCCCAAGGCTAATTCTTGTCCAATTATGGTTTTTAACCAATCTTGTACATCCAAGAGGTGTGTTTGTGTCATTCGATGAACAATTAAGTCATTTTCGTCCGCCCTAGGCTAATTCTTGTGCAATTAGGGTTTTTAACCAATCTTGTGCATCCAATAGGTGTTTTTGTGTCATTGGATGAACATTTAGGTCATTTTCGTCCTCTCTAGGCTTATTCTTGTCCAATTAGGGTTTCTAACCAATCTTGTGAATCCAATAGGTGTGTTTATGTCACTGGATGAACAATTAGGTCATTAGTAAGTGACAAGTACCTGAGGCACTCTTCCTGTCCAACTTACATCCAGCAGAATCTGAGTCTAAAAAACCAACCAATGAACAAGTAGAACCTCTGGGGTACCAAATTTGCAAACTTTTTAAAAACAGAAAAAGCTTCACTTTTATGAGTCAGAAAGAAGGTCCATGTGAATCTAGAATAATCATCAATTAGCACGAAACCATTTAGATTGCTACCAACACTTCTCACTTGGGATGGACCAAAGAGATCCATATGAGGCAGCTGCAAAACCCTATTGGTTTTGACCATGTCTATTGGGGGAAAAGAGGTTTTGACAAGTTTATTTTGCTCACAAGCAGCACATAACCTATCCTTAGTAAACTTCTTGTCAGGGAGTCCTATGACTAGTTGTTTGCTAACAAGTCTATTCAAATGATCAATATGAATGTGTGCAATACGTTTATGCCATAACCATGTTTCATCAACATTTGATAATAAGCAACAAACAGAATCAGTAGGTACAACAGTTAAATCTAGCATGTAAATATTGTTAACTCTATCACCTACCAATTTCATGCTTTTATCAGTTTTGTTCTCAATTGTGCAAGAGAGTAGTGAAAAGCTTACTTGAAAACCATTGTCACACAGCTGACTTATACTTAGAAGGTTATGTTTCAGCCCTTCCACGTATAAGACATTTTTAATTATAGCAGTTGATTCGCTGCCAATGTTACCTTCACCGCAGATCTTGCCCTTGTTATTATCGCCGTACTTTACAAATCCACCGTCTTTTAGGTTTAGGGACATAAACATTGACTTGTCCCCTGTCAACATACCATTGATGTTTCGTGGATCTCAAGCATACCTGCAATAAAATCAGAATCTCAATTTAGGTCCCCAATATAAATTAGGTCCTGGGGGGTGAGTTTCAACATCTTGTGTCTTAATCTTCCAAATATGTTTATATCCTCTGTTAGCAAGTCTTTTATATTTGCAATTGTAAACATGGTGTCCTTTTCTACAACAAAAATGACATGTGATAGCAGAGGATACATACTGTTTTGGTTTGACAAAGACATTATGCATGTGAATAGACTTAACAAATTTCTGGCGATGCTTAACATTACCATATCCTATGCCATGTTTAGTTCTATTCTGATTAGCATGCATATTCTTATTAAAACCAAGTCCAGATTTTATATTGACATTTCTCTGGTTGCTAAGAATATCATTCAGTTTATCCTTGCTACTAGAGAATTTCAATAAATCAGACTTCAATAAGGCAACAGAATTCTCAAGATCAATGCATTTGGCAGATTTATCATGTGAGTCTCTTTTTAATTGTTCACATAAGTCTTCAATCTTCCTATAATCAGTTTTCATTTGATCATGCAACATGCACTATTGTTCAAGCATTTTCTTTGTGCTAACTAACTGCTTAACAGATTTAACATATTCAGCATGCAGTTCATTAAATGCATCTTGCAGCTCATCAAATGAAGGATTATATTGAGAACTTACCTCACTTTCTAATTCAGAATTCGTGTTAGCCATGAGGCACAGATTTGCTTCTTCAGTTTCTGAGGATGTGGAGGATTCTTCATTGTCATTCCATGCAATGTATGCTTTTCTGTTTTTCTGAGCTGGTTCCTTGCCTTTAGTTTTGGAATTTATGTTTTTGTTCTACAGCTTGTAACAATCAGCCTTTATATGACCAGTTTTTCCACATTCATAGCATCTGATTGTCTTACTGTCATTGTTCTTTGAGCTGGGTTGTTTTCTGAATTTGCTGTCTTTCTTTTTTAGAAATTTCTTAAACTTCTTGACAAGTAACCCAAGTTCAGGTTCTTCATTATCCTCACTGCTTGATTCATGTGAGCTGCTCTCATGTTTAGATTTAGACTGATGTGTGTGGGCTTTCAACGACAATCCTTTACGTTTTCTGTCAACTTGTTAAGCTTCATTGAGTCTATGTAGTTCCATTTCATGCTCCCTCAGTTTTCCAGACAAGGTAGCTATTGTCATGCTTCCTATGTCCTTTGATTCAGCAATGGCAGTGATTTTTGGTTGTCATTCCCTGATAAGACACCTCATTACCTTACCAATTTGCTGATCATTATCAATCTCTTTGCCTAAGGCATTCAGGTTGTTGACTATGTGTGTAAACCGGGTCTGCATGTCGTTGACTGATTCTTCTATCTTCATGCTAAACAATTCATACTCGTGCATGAGAGTATTTATCCGAGCTCTCTTTACGTCTGTGGTTCCGTCATGCGTCTGTTGAAGTGTATCCCACATTTGTTTTGCTGTCTTGCAATTTGAGACTCTGAAGAATTCATCATGACTCAAGGCTGCAGTTATAATGTTCTTGGCTTTGGCGTTGTACCCAACCTTCTTTTTGTCATCCTCAGACCAGTCACTTTTAGGCTTTAGGATTGTTGATTCACCAGTACCTGCTATGGTTGGCACAAAAGGTCCATTCTCTACAGCATCAAGAATGTCAATACCACTAGCTTCAAAAAAAATTAGCATGCGTTGTTTCCAATACATGTATGCAGCACCGTTAAAGGCAGGGGGCCTAGCTAACGACGCACCCTCTCCTAGGAAATCAGAGGCCATGATCTTTTGATGAGAGTTACTCTTACAAAAGTAGGCTATGATACCAATTGATGGTAATTATGACCTCAGTTTTACGGAAATATATGTAAAAAGATTTATATTCTAACAATATGCGCAGCAGTTTCATAAATTGTAAATTTATAAAACACAACATTACGGAAGGTCCCTAATAATCAATTCTAATGAATGTCAAACAATATCAGTTATTGATTATGTGGAGAAATGCATCAAAAACAATTAGTATTCAAGATATTGATTTTCATACAACCATGTCAAGACAATTAGTCATGCAACGATATTTATCACAGAATCTTTATCATGCATTCAATCAATATCAAGAACACAATAATTGCATAAATTTAAACGAGATAAGGGAAAGAAAAGTGTACGCAGATATTTATACTGGTTCATCCGCCTTGTGACGGCTTACATCCAGTCCTAAGATCAAACCCGATCTTAGCCTTTCCAATAGAACTTCTTAGAATCAGTTTACAGATTTTACACAGCGCCTCGCCTCAATCTTAAACTATTCTCCTAGTTCTATCTTTCCTTCCCTGAATTCTCGAGTTTAAATCCAATAAACTCTACCAAGAATACAGTCAAGTGTCTTCTTGTTGACAGCCCTCAACCTCGAAGATCACCACTAGTTGTAACTGGATTTTCTCAAAGTAATTTGGTTATAGAATTTGAATTACAGAAATTGAAATAGATCAATTATACAAAGTTCTTGATCTTCATTCTTCTCAAAGCTATCTTTATCAATTTTGTCTTTTTCAATCCTTTTTTATCACCAATGTAGATAGTTCAAGGCTGAAACAGATATTCAAGGTAATATCAGTTGAGAAAGGACTAGTAGTATATTGTGTATATTGTGAAGGTGTATTATCAAAAATCTTATTCACAAGTTATGAGAAGAATAGAGTGAATGCAGTTTAAATAGTTTCAAGAAAAACAACATATGAATCGATTTGGCCAATCGATTCCTTAAAGTTATAAAGCACACTAATCGATTTGTCCAATCGATTTCGCGAATCTTGTTTTTCTTGAATCTTGAAACTGCATATACTAATCGATTTACCTAATCGATTAGTTTACCTGAGTTCTTCAGACTTGGATGGATGTTCATATTTGAATCGATGTGCATAATCGACTTGTGGTGTTTTGTTCCAACAACGAGATCAAAACAATCGATGTACTCAATCGATTCAAACATGTACATTGTTCTTAATCCATCTCTGTTTCTAAAAACTTTTGTACCAATCGATTTGGTCAATCGATTTCACTGGTTCCAGAGACATAGTGATTTTCATAAATCGATTTGCCCAACCGATTTGACAAGTTACAGAGTTGATTTAAAACTATATAATCGATGTGTCTAATCGACTATGGATTTAAGTCTGAAGCACATTACATCGTTTGGTTCATTCAATTGATTTACCAAGTCGATTGATGCCAAACTTATTTCAAAAGAAGTATGTTAGTGGATTGGGCTAATCAATTGCGTATGTCCCAGACCAAATTCATTTTGAAGTTAATTTGGGTAAATCGATTTGTCCAATTGATTTGCTCATTATTGGTTTGGCTCTGTGACATTCGAAATCGAATATGCCAATCGATATAGACAATTAAAAATACAGATGTGATTGGCTCAATCGATTTGCCAAATCGATTAGATTGCAAGGCAGGCTACTGACTTGCACATTTTAATTTCAGTAAATGTACCAATCGATTTGTCTAATCGATGTAAGCAATCAGTTCAGTCCTGGTGAATTAACCAATCGATTTAAGGATAACTGGCTCTCTGACATGCACAATTCATTTTCTAATAAATGTACCAATCGATTTGTCTAATCGAGTGATGTCATACTTGACTTTCAGAGAATGTGCAAATCGATGTTGCCAATCGATTGCTTAATCCCAGACTGCATAATTTCATTCAACCCAGTTACAGAATCGACTTTACTAATCGATTTGCTTCTGAATATTCAAGCTTTTGTTGATTTCTTAAGTTCCAAGCAATTGTCTCAAGTGTGTAGGGTTGAGTTGTTGTTCCTGAAATTTTTCTCAGTTTACAATGTTAGATTTATTCGAACATATGTCTAACAGGATGAACAATTAAGTCATTTTATTCCGCCCTAGGCTAATTCTTATCCAATTAGGGTGTTTAACCAATCTTGTGCGTCCAATAGATGTGTTTGTGTCATTGGATGAACATTTAGGTCATTTTCATCCTCCATAGGCGTATTCTTCTCCAATTAGGGTTTCGAACCAATCTTGTGCATCCAATAGGTGCGTTTATGTCATTGGATGAACAATTAGGTCATTTTAGTCCGCCCTAGGCTAATTCTTATTCAATTACGGTTTTTAACCAATCTGAAAAAGTATAGTTCAATGTTATTTTCAATGTGAGAAAGTGACTATTAGAAAATTCTATGAATGTCAAAGTGTATTGGATATTATGGGAAGAAGTAAATGAAAACAGTTTATATAGTTTCAGAAAATATAGCAGATAAATCGATTTGCCCAATCGATTCATTAAAGAATAAAACAGGTGCAATCGATTTTGCAATCTTGTTCTTCTTGAATCTTGAAACTACACAAACTAATCGATTTCACTAATCGATTATTTTCATGCATTCTTCAGATTTGAATAACAGTTCATATTTGAATCGATTTGCATAATCGATTTAGGATGTTTTGTTCCAACAACGAGATTCAAAACAATCGATTTCACTTGTTATAGAGACTTAGTGATTTTCAACCAATCGATTGGCATAATTGCTTTTGGTTCATTATAGAGAGTTAGCTTAAGATCAATCCATGTGCCTAATCGATTATGGATTTAATTCTGAAGAACAGTTTATTAGTTGGGTCATTCAAATGCTTTACCAAATCGATTGATGCCAAACTAGTTAAACAAGTAATTTGTTTCAATAGATTGTGCGAGTCGATTGTGTTTGTCCCATACCAAGTTTATTTTGAAATCTAATATTCGAAATCGATTTGTCTAATCGATTTGAATAAATGGCTTGGCTCTGTACCTATGCACAATCGATTCTGTCAATCGATTTAAAACAAACAGTTTAGTCTTTGTGGTGAACAATCGAGGTGCCAAATCGATTAGCTTGAACGTCTTGCTACTGACTTGCACAAATAATTTTCAGTAATTGTGCAAGTCGATTTGCCTAATCGATTGCTTACTCACAGACTATACATTTTCAAACAACTCTTTTACACAATCGATTCGTCTAATCGATTTGCTTAGACAATATTCCAACTTTTGTTGATTCCTTGAGTTCCAAGTTATTGTCTCAAGTTTGTAGGATTGAGTTGTTGTTCCTGAAATTTTTCTCAGTTCAAAATGTAAGATTTATCACAAGATGTATGTTTGTCAATAATATCAAAAATGGACTTATCTCTAACACATTTAGGTCATTTTCATCCTCCCTAGGCTTATTCTTGTTCAATTAGGGTTTTTAACCAATCTTGTGCATCCAATAGTTGTGTTTGTCTCATTGGATGAAAATTAGGTCATTTTCGACCTCCCTAGGCTTAATCTTGTCCAATTAGGGTTTCTAACCAATCTTATGCATCCAATACGTGTGTTTGTGTCATTGGATGAAGAATTAGGTCATTTTCGTCCGCCCTAGGCTAATTCTTGTCCAATTAGGGTTTTCAACCAATCTTTTGCATCCAATAGGCGTGTTTGTGTCATTGGATGAACATTTAGGTCATTTTCGTCCTCCCTAGGCTAATTCTTGTCCAATTAGGGTTTTTAACCAATCTTGTGTATCCAATAGGTGTGTTAGTGTCATTGGATAAACAATAAGGTCATTTTATTCCGCCCGAGGCTAATTCTTGTTCAATTAGGGTGTTTAACCAATCTTGTGCGTCCAATAGGTGTTTTGTCTCATTGGATGAACATTTAGGTCATTTTCGTCCTCCATAGGCGTATTCTTCTCCAATTAGGGTTTCCAACCAATCTTGTGCATCCAATAGGTGTGTTTATGTCATTGGATGAACAATTAGGTCATTTTAGTCCGCCTTAGGCTAATTCTTATTCAATTATGGTTTTTAACTAATCTTGTGCATCCAATAGGTGTATTTGTGTCATTGGATGAACATTTTGGTCATTTTCGTCCGCCCTAGGCTTATTCTTGTCCAATTAGGGTTTTTAACCAATCTTGTGCATCCAATAGGTGTTTTTGTGTCATTGGATGAACAATTAGGTCATTTTCGTCATCCCTAGGCTTATTCATGACAAATTAGGGTTTTTAACCAATCTTGTGCATCAAATAATTTCATTTGTGTCAATGGATGAACAATTAGGTCATTTTCGTCCTCCCTAGGCTTATTCTTGTCCAATTATGGATTCTAACAAATCTTATGCATCCAATAGGTGCGTTTGTTTCATTGGATGACAATTAGGTCAATTTCCTCCTGCCTAGGCTTGTTCCTGTCCTATTAGGCTTTTTAACCAATCTTGTGCATCCAATAGGTGTGTTTGTATCATTGGATGAACAGTTAGGTCATTTTAGTCATCCCTAGGCTAATTCTTGTCCAATTAAGGTTTTTAACCAATCTTGTGCATCCAATACGTGTTTTTGTGTCATTGGATGAACATTTAGGTCATTTTCATCCTCCCTAGTCTTATTCTTGTCCTATTAGGGTTTTTATACAATCTTGTGCATCCAATAGTTGTGTTTGTGTTATTGGATGAACAATTAGGTCATTTTCGACCACCCTAGGCTTATTCCTGTTCAATTAGGGTTTCTAACCAATCTTGTGCATCCAATAGGTGTGTTTATGTCATTGGATGAACATTTAGGTCATTTTTGTCCTCCCTAGCCTTATACTTATCCTATTAGGGTTTTTAACCAATCTTGGGCATCCAATAGTTGTGCTTGTGTCATAGGATGGACAATTAGGTCATTTTCGACTTCCCTAGGCTAATTCTTGTCCAATTATGGTTTTTAACCAATCAGGTGCATCCAATAGGTGTTTTGTGTCATTGGATGAACATTTAGGTCATTTTCTTCCTCCCAACACTTAATCTGGTCCAATTAGGGTTTTTAACCAATCTTGTGCATTCAACAGGTGTTTCTGTGTCATTGGATGAACATTTAGGTCATTTTCATCCTCCCTAGACTTATTCTTGTCCAATTAGGGTTTTTAACCAATCTTGTGCATCCAATAGTTGTGTTTGTGTCATTGGATGAACGATTAGGTTATTTTCGACCTCCCTAGGCTTATTTATGTCCAATAGGGGTTTCTAACAAATCTTGTGCATTCATTAGGCGTGTTTGAGTCATTGGATGAACAATTAGGTCATTTTCGTCCGCCCTAGGCTAATTCTTGTCCAATTAGGGTTTTTAACTAATATTTTGCATTCAATAGGTGTTTTTGTGTCATTGGATGAACATTTAGGTGATTTTCGTCTGCCCTAGGCTATGTTTTGTCCAATTAAAGTTTTTAACTAAATCTTGTGCATCTAATAGGTGTTTTTGTGTTATTGGATGAACATTTAGGTCATTTTCATCCTCCCTAGGCTTATTCTTGTCCTATTAGGGTTTTTATACAATCTTGTGCCTCCAATAGTTGTGTTTGTGTTATTGGATGAACAATTAGGTCATTTTCGACCACCCTAGGCTTATTGCTGTTCAATTAGGGTTTCTAACCAATCTTGTGCATCCAATACGTGTGTTTGTGTCATTGGATGAAGAATTAGGTCATTTTCGTCCGCCCTAGGCTAATTCTTATCCAATTAGGGTTTTCAACCAATCTTTTGCATCCAATAGGCGTGTTTGTGTCATTGGATGAACATTTAGGTCATTTTCGTCCTCCCTAGGCTAATTCTTGTCCAATTAGGGTTTTTAACCAATCTTGTGTATCCAATAGGTGTGTTAGTGTCATTGGATAAACAATAAGGTCATTTTATTCCGCCCGAGGCTAATTCTTGTTCAATTAGGGTGTTTAACCAATCTTGTGCGTCCAATAGGTGTTTTGTCTCATTGGATGAACATTTAGGTCATTTTCGTCCTCCATAGGCGTATTCTTCTCCAATTAGGGTTTCCAACCAATCTTGTGCATCCAATAGGTGTGTTTATGTCATTGGATGAACAATTAGGTCATTTTAGTCCGCCTTAGGCTAATTCTTATTCAATTATGGTTTTTAACTAATCTTGTGCATCCAATAGGTGTATTTGTGTCATTGGATGAACATTTTGGTCATTTTCGTCCGCCCTAGGCTTATTCTTGTCCAATTAGGGTTTTTAACCAATCTTGTGCATCCAATAGGTGTTTTTGTGTCATTGGATGAACAATTAGGTCATTTTCGTCATCCCTAGGCTTATTCATGACAAATTAGGGTTTTTAACCAATCTTGTGCATCAAATAATTTCATTTGTGTCAATGGATGAACAATTAGGTCATTTTCGTCCTCCCTAGGCTTATTCTTGTCCAATTATGGATTCTAACAAATCTTATGCATCCAATAGGTGCGTTTGTTTCATTGGATGACAATTAGGTCAATTTCCTCCTGCCTAGGCTTGTTCCTGTCCTATTAGGCTTTTTAACCAATCTTGTGCATCCAATAGGTGTGTTTGTATCATTGGATGAACAGTTAGGTCATTTTAGTCATCCCTAGGCTAATTCTTGTCCAATTAAGGTTTTTAACCAATCTTGTGCATCCAATACGTGTTTTTGTGTCATTGGATGAACATTTAGGTCATTTTCATCCTCCCTAGTCTTATTCTTGTCCTATTAGGGTTTTTATACAATCTTGTGCATCCAATAGTTGTGTTTGTGTTATTGGATGAACAATTAGGTCATTTTCGACCACCCTAGGCTTATTCCTGTTCAATTAGGGTTTCTAACCAATCTTGTGCATCCAATAGGTGTGTTTATGTCATTGGATGAACATTTAGGTCATTTTTGTCCTCCCTAGCCTTATACTTATCCTATTAGGGTTTTTAACCAATCTTGGGCATCCAATAGTTGTGCTTGTGTCATAGGATGGACAATTAGGTCATTTTCGACTTCCCTAGGCTAATTCTTGTCCAATTATGGTTTTTAACCAATCAGGTGCATCCAATAGGTGTTTTGTGTCATTGGATGAACATTTAGGTCATTTTCTTCCTCCCAACACTTAATCTGGTCCAATTAGGGTTTTTAACCAATCTTGTGCATTCAACAGGTGTTTCTGTGTCATTGGATGAACATTTAGGTCATTTTCATCCTCCCTAGACTTATTCTTGTCCAATTAGGGTTTTTAACCAATCTTGTGCATCCAATAGTTGTGTTTGTGTCATTGGATGAACGATTAGGTTATTTTCGACCTCCCTAGGCTTATTTATGTCCAATAGGGGTTTCTAACAAATCTTGTGCATTCATTAGGCGTGTTTGAGTCATTGGATGAACAATTAGGTCATTTTCGTCCGCCCTAGGCTAATTCTTGTCCAATTAGGGTTTTTAACTAATATTTTGCATTCAATAGGTGTTTTTGTGTCATTGGATGAACATTTAGGTGATTTTCGTCTGCCCTAGGCTATGTTTTGTCCAATTAAAGTTTTTAACTAAATCTTGTGCATCTAATAGGTGTTTTTGTGTTATTGGATGAACATTTAGGTCATTTTCATCCTCCCTAGGCTTATTCTTGTCCTATTAGGGTTTTTATACAATCTTGTGCCTCCAATAGTTGTGTTTGTGTTATTGGATGAACAATTAGGTCATTTTCGACCACCCTAGGCTTATTGCTGTTCAATTAGGGTTTCTAACCAATCTTGTGCATCCAATACGTGTGTTTGTGTCATTGGATGAAGAATTAGGTCATTTTCGTCCGCCCTAGGCTAATTCTTATCCAATTAGGGTTTTCAACCAATCTTTTGCATCCAATAGGCGTGTTTGTGTCATTGGATGAACATTTAGGTCATTTTCGTCCTCCCTAGGCTAATTCTTGTCCAATTAGGGTTTTTAACCAATCTTGTGTATCCAATAGGTGTGTTAGTGTCATTGGATGAACAATAAGGTCATTTTATTCCGCCCGAGGCTAATTCTTGTCCAATTAGGGTGTTTAACCAATCTTGTGCGTCCAATAGGTGTTTTGTCTCATTGGATGAACATTTAGGTCATTTTCGTCCTCCATAGGCGTATTCTTCTCCAATTAGGGTTTCCAACCAATCTTGTGCATCCAATAGGTGTGTTTATGTCATTGGATGAACAATTAGGTCATTTTAGTCCGCCTTAGGCTAATTCTTATTCAATTATGGTTTTTAACTAATCTTGTGCATCCAATAGGTGTATTTGTGTCATTGGATGAACATTTTGGTCATTTTCGTCCGCCCTAGGCTTATTCTTGTCCAATTAGGGTTTTTAACCAATCTTGTGCATCCAATAGGTGTTTTTGTGTCATTGGATGAACAATTAGGTCATTTTCGTCATCCCTAGGCTTATTCATGACAAATTAGGGTTTTTAACCAATCTTGTGCATCAAATAATTTCATTTGTGTCAATGGATGTACAATTAGGTCATTTTCGTCCTCCCTAGGCTTATTCTTGTCCAATTATGGATTCTAACCAATCTTATGCATCCAATAGGTGCGTTTGTTTCATTGGATGACAATTAGGTCAATTTCGTCCTGCCTAGGCTTGTTCCTGTCCTATTAGGCTTTTTAACCAATCTTGTGCATCCAATAGGTGTGTTTGTATCATTGGATGAACAAGTAGGTCATTTTAGTCATCCCTATGCTAATTCTTGTCCAATTAAGATTTTTAACCAATCTTGTGCATCCAATACGTGTTTTTGTGTCATTGGATGAACATTTAGGTCATTTTCATCCTCCCTAGTCTTATTCTTGTCCTATTAGGGTTTTTATACAATCTTGTGCATCCAATAGTTGTGTTTGTGTTATTGGATGAACAATTAGGTCATTTTCGACCACCCTAGACTTATTCTTGTCCAATTAGGGTTTTTAACCAATCTTGTGCATCCAATAGTTGTGTTTGTGTCATTAGATGAACGATTAGGTAATTTTTGACCTCCCTAGGCTTATTTATGTCCAATAGGGGTTTCTAACAAAAATTGTGCATTCATTAGGTGTGTTTTAGTCATTGGATGAACAATTAGGTCATTTTCGTCCGCCCTAGGCTAATTCTTGTCCAATTAGGGTTTTTAACTAATATTTTGCATTCAATAGGTGTTTTTGTGTCATTGGATGAACATTTAGGTGATTTTGGTCTACCCTAGGCTATGTTTTGTCCAATTAAGGTTTTTTACTAAATCTTGTGCATCTAATAGGTGATTTTGTGTCATTGGATGAACATTTAGGTCATTTTCGTCCTCCCTAGGCTTATTCTTGTCCAATTAGGGTTTCTAACCAAGCTTGTGCATCCAATATTTGTGTTTGTGTCATTGGATGAACAATTAGGTCATTTTCGACCTCCCTAGTGTTATTCTTGTCCAATTAAGGTTTCTAACCAATCTTGTGCATCCAATAGGTGTGTTTGTGTCATTGGATGAACATTTAGGTCATTTTTGTCCTCCCTAGCCTTATACTTATCCTATTAGGGTTTTTAACCAATCTTGGGCATCCAATAGTTGTGCTTGTGTCATAGGATGGACAATTAGGTCATTTTCGACTTCCCTAGGCTAATTCTTGTCCAATTATGGTTTTTAACCAATCAGGTGCATCCAATAGGTGTTTTGTGTCATTGGATGAACATTTAGGTCATTTTCTTCCTCCCAACACTTAATCTGGTCCAATTAGGGTTTTTAACCAATCTTGTGCATTCAACAGGTGTTTCTGTGTCATTGGATGAACATTTAGGTCATTTTCATCCTCCCTAGACTTATTCTTGTCCAATTAGGGTTTTTAACCAATCTTGTGCATCCAATAGTTGTGTTTGTGTCATTGGATGAACGATTAGGTTATTTTCGACCTCCCTAGGCTTATTTATGTTCAATAGGGGTTTCTAACAAATCTTGTGCATTCATTAGGTGTGTTTGAGTCATTGGATGAACAATTAGGTCATTTTCGTCCGCCCTAGGCTAATTCTTGTCCAATTAGGGTTTTTAACTAATATTTTGCATTCAATAGGTGTTTTTGTGTCATTGGATGAACATTTAGGTGATTTTCGTCTGCCCTAGGCTATGTTTTGTCCAATTAAGGTTTTTAACTAAATCTTGTGCATCTAATAGGTGTTTTTGTGTCATTGGATGAACATTTAGATCATATTCATCCTCCCTAGGCTTATTCTTGTCCTATTAGGGTTTTTATACAATCTTGTGCCTCCATTAGTTGTGTTTGTGTTATTGGATGAACAATTAGGTCATTTTCGACCACCCTAGGCTTATTCCTGTTCAATTAGGGTTTCTAACCAATCTTGTGCATCCAATAGGTGTGTTTGTGTCATTGGATGAACATTTAGGTCATTTTCGTCCTACCTAGCCTTATACTTATCCTATTAGGGTTTTTAACCAATCTTGGGCATCCAATAGTTGTGCTTGTGTCATAGGATGGACAATTAGGTCATTTTCGACTTCCCTAGGCTAATTCTTGTCCAATTATGGTTTTTAACCAATCAGGTGCATCCAATAGGGTGTTTTGTGTCATTGGATGAACATTTAGGTCATTTTCTTCCTCCCAACACTTAATCTGGTCCAATTAGGGTTTTTAACCAATCTTGTGCATCCAACAGGTGTTTCTGTGTCATTGGATGAACATTTAGGTCATTTTCATCCTCCCTAGACTTATTCTTGTCCAATTAGGGTTTTTAACCAATCTTGTGCATCCAATAGTTATGTTTGTGTCATTGGATGAACGATTAGGTTATTTATGACCTACCTAGGCTTATTTATGTCCAATAGGGGTTTCTAACAAATCTTGTGCATTCATTAGGTGTGTTTTAGTCATTGGATGAACAATTAGGTCATTTTCGTCCGCCCTAGGCTAATTCTTGTCCAATTACGGTTTTTAACTAATATTTTGCATTCAATAGGTGTTTTTGTGTCATTGGATGAACATTTAGGTGATTTTCGTCTGCCCTAGGCTATGTTTTGTCCAATTAAGGTTTTTAACTAAATCTTGTGCATCTAATAGGTGTTTTTGTGTCATTGGATGAACATTTAGGTCATTTTCATCCTCCCTAGGCTTATTCTTGTCCTATTAGGGTTTTTATACAATCTTGTGCCTCCAATAGTTGTGTTTGTGTTATTGGATGAATAATTAGGTCATTTTCGACCACCCTAGGCTTATTACTGTTCAATTAGGGTTTCAAACCAATCTTGTGCATCCAATAGGTGTGTTTGTGTCATTGGATGAACATTTAGGTCATTTTCGTCCTCCCTAGCCTTATACTTATCCTATTAGGGTTTTTAACCAATCTTGGGCATCCAATGGTTGTGCTTGTGTCATAGGATGGACAATTAGGTCATTTTCGACTTCCCTAGGCTAATTCTTGTCCAATTACGGTTTTTAACCAATAGGTGTTTTGTGTCATTGGATGAACATTTAGGTCATTTTCTTCCTCCCAACACTTAATCTGGTCCAATTAGGGTTTTTAACCAATCTTGTGCATCCAAGAGGTGTTTCTGTGTCATTGGATGAACATTTAGGACATTTTCATCCTCCCTAGACTTATTCTTGTCCAATTAGGGTTTTTAACCAATCTTGTGCATCCAATAGTTGTGTTTGTGTCATTGGATGAACGATTAGGTTATTTTCGACCTCCCTAGGCTTATTTATGTTCAATAGGGGTTTCTAACAAATCTTGTGCATTCATTAGGTGTGTTTGAGTCATTGGATGAACAATTAGGTCATTTTCGTCCGCCCTAGGCTAATTCTTGTCCAATTAGGGTTTTTAACTAATATTTTGCATTCAATAGGTGTTTTTGTGTCATTGGATGAACATTTAGGTGATTTTCGTCTGCCCTAGGCTATGTTTTGTCCAATTAAGGTTTTTAACTAAATCTTGTGCATCTAATAGGTGTTTTTGTGTCATTGGATGAACATTTAGATCATATTCATCCTCCCTAGGCTTATTCTTGTCCTATTAGGGTTTTTATACAATCTTGTGCCTCCAACAGTTGTGTTTGTGTTATTGGATGAACAATTAGGTCATTTTCGACCACCCTAGGCTTATTCCTGTTCAATTAGGGTTTCTAACCAATCTTGTGCATCCAATAGGTGTGTTTGTGTCATTGGATGAACATTTAGGTCATTTTCGTCCTACCTAGCCTTATACTTATCCTATTAGGGTTTTTAACCAATCTTGGGCATCCAATAGTTGTGCTTGTGTCATAGGATGGACAATTAGGTCATTTTCGACTTCCCTAGGCTAATTCTTGTCCAATTATGGTTTTTAACCAATCAGGTGCATCCAATAGGGTGTTTTGTGTCATTGGATGAACATTTAGGTCATTTTCTTCCTCCCAACACTTAATCTGGTCCAATTAGGGTTTTTAACCAATCTTGTGCATCCAACAGGTGTTTCTGTGTCATTGGATGAACATTTAGGTCATTTTCATCCTCCCTAGACTTATTCTTGTCCAATTAGGGTTTTTAACCAATCTTGTGCATCCAATAGTT
>JBBPBS010001045.1:8526429-8552075 GCA_037974835.1 Cicer judaicum | reverse complement strand
CAATAGGTGTGTTTGTGTCATTGGATTAACATTTAGGTCATTTTCGTCCTCCCTTGGCTAATTCTTGTCCAATTAAGGTTTTTAACCAATCTCGTGCATCCAATAGGTGTTTTTGTGTCATTGGATGAACATTTAGGTCATTTTCGACCTCCCTTGTGTTATTCTTGTCCAATTAAGGTTTCTAACCAATCTTGTGCATCCAATAGGTGTGTTTGTGTCATTGGATGAAAAATTAGGTTATTTTCGACCTCCCTATGCTAATTCTTGTCCAATTAGCGTTTTTAACCAATCTTGTGCATCCAATAGGTGTTTTGTGTCATTGAATGAACATTTAGGTCATTTTCTTCCTCCCAAGGCTTATTCTTGTCCAATTAGGGTTTTTAACTAATCTTGTGCATCCAATAGTTGTGTTTGTGTCATTGGATGAACAATTAGGTCATTTTCGACCTCCCTAGGCTTATTCTTCTCCAATTGGGGTTTCATTAGGTGTGTTTGAGTCATTGGATGAACAACTAGGTCATTTTCGTCCGCCCTAGGCTAATTCTTGTCCAATTAGGGTTTTTAACTAATCATTTGCATACAATCGGCGTGTTTGTGTCATTGGATGAACATTTTGGTCATTTTCGTCTGCCCTAGGCTAAGTCATGTCCAATTAAGGATTTTAACCAATCTTGTGCATCCAATAGGTGATTTTGTGTCATTGGATGAACATTTAGGTCATTTTCGTCCTCCCTAAGCTTATTATTATCCTATTACGGTTTTTAACCAATCTTGTGCATCTAATAGTTGTGTTTGTTTCATTGGGTGAACATTTAGGTCATTTTCTTCCTCCCTAGGCTAATTCTTGTCCAATTAAGGTTTTTAACAAATCTCGTGCATCCAATATTAGTTTTTGTGTCCTTGGATGAACATTTAGGTTATTTTCATTCTCCTTAAGCTTATTCTTGTCCAATTAGGGTTTTTAACCAAGCTTGTGCATCCAATAGTTGTGTTTGTGTCATTGGAAGAACAATTAAGTCCTTTTCGACCTCCCTAGTGTTATTCTTGTCCAATTAAGGTTTCTAACCAAGCTTGTGCATCCAATAGGTGTGTTTTGTGTCATTGGATGAACATTTAGGTCATTTTCGTCCTCCATAGGCCTATTCTGCTCCAATTAGGGTTTCTAACCAATCTTGTGCATCCAATAGGTGTGTTTATGTCATTGGATGAACAATTAAGTCATTTTAGTCCGCCCTAGGCTAATTCTAATTCAATTACAATTTTTAACGAATCTTAACCAATTAGGGTTTTTAACTAATCTTTTGCATTCAATAGGTGTGTTTGTGTCATTGGATGAACATTTAGGTCATTTTCATCCTCCCTAGGCTAATTCTTGTCCAATTAAGGTTTTTAACCAATCTCGTGCATCAAATAGGTCAGTTTCGTCTTCCCTAGGCTTATTCTTGTCCTATTAGGCTTTTTAAAAAGTCTTGTGCATCCAATACGTGTGTTTGACTCATTGGATGAACATTTAGGTCATTTTCGTCCTCCCAAGGCTAATTTCTGTCCAATTAAGGTTTTTAACCAATATTGTGCATCATATAGTTGTGTTTGTGTCATTGGATGAACATTTAGGTCATTTTCTTCCTCCCTACACTTAATCTGGTCAAATTAGGGTTTTTAACCAATCTTGTGCATCCAATAGGTGTGTTTGTGTCATTGGATTAACATTTAGGTCATTTTCGTCCTCCCTTGGCTAATTCTTGTCCAATTAAGGTTTTTAACCAATCTCGTGCATCCAATAGGTGTTTTTGTGTCATTGGATGAACATTTAGGTCATTTTCTTCCTCACTAGGCTAATTCTTGTCCAATTAAGGTTTTTAACCAATCTCGTGCATCCAATAGTAGTTTTTGTGTCCTTGGATGAACATTTAGGTTATTTTCATTCTCCCTAAGCTTATTCTTGTCCAATTAGGGTTTTTAACCAAGCTTGTGCATCCAATAGTTGTGTTTGTGTCATTGGAAGAACAATTAAGTCCTTTTCGACCTCCCTAGTGTTATTCTTGTCCAATTAAGGTTTCTAACCAAGCTTGTGCATCCAATAGGTGTGTTTTGTGTCATTGGATGAACATTTAGGTCATTTTCGTCCTCCATAGGCCTATTCTGCTCCAATTAGGGTTTCTAACCAATCTTGTGCATCCAATAGGTGTGTTTATGTCATTGGATGAACAATTAGGTCATTTTAGTCCGCCCTAGGCTAATTCTAATTCAATTACGGTTTTTAACGAATCTTAACCAATTAGGGTTTTTAACTAATCTTTTGCATTCAATCGGTGTGTTTGTGTCATTGGATGAACATTTAGGTCATTTTCATCCTCCCTAGGCTATTCTTGTCCAATTAAGGTTTTTAACCAATCTCGTGCATCAAATTGGTCAGTTTCGTCTTCCCTAGGCTTATTCTTGTCCTATTAGGCTTTTTAAAAAGTCTTGTGCATCCAATACGTGTGTTTGACTCATTGGATGAACATTTAGGTCATTTTCGTCCTCCCAAGGCTAATTTCTGTCCAATTAAGGTTTTTAACCAATATTGTGCATCATATAGTTGTGTTTGTGTCATTGGATGAACATTTAGGTCATTTTCTTCCTCCCTACACTTAATCTGGTCAAATTAGGGTTTTTAACCAATCTTGTGCATCCAATAGGTGTGTTTGTGTCATTGGATTAACATTTAGGTCATTTTCGTCCTCCCTTGGCTAATTCTTGTCCAATTAAGGTTTTTAACCAATCTCGTGCATCCAATAGGTGTTTTTGTGTCATTGGATGAACATTTAGGTCATTTTCTTCCTCCCTAGGCTAATTCTTGTCCAATTAAGGTTTTTAACCAATCTCGTGCATCCAATAGTAGTTTTTGTGTCCTTGGATGAACATTTAGGTTATTTTCATTCTCCCTAAGCTTATTCTTGTCCAATTAGGGTTTTTAACCAAGCTTGTGCATCCAATAGTTGTGTTTGTGTCATTGGAAGAACAATTAAGTCCTTTTCGACCTCCCTAGTGTTATTCTTGTCCAATTAAGGTTTCTAACCAAGCTTGTGCATCCAATAGGTGTGTTTTGTGTCATTGGATGAACATTTAGGTCATTTTCGTCCTCCATAGGCCTATTCTGCTCCAATTAGGGTTTCTAACCAATCTTGTGCATCCAATAGGTGTGTTTATGTCATTGGATGAACAATTAGGTCATTTTAGTCCGCCCTAGGCTAATTCTAATTGAATTACGGTTTTTAACGAATCTTAACCAATTAGGGTTTTTAACTAATCTTTTGCATTCAATCGGTGTGTTTGTGTCATTGGATGAACATTTAGGTCATTTTCATCCTCCCTAGGGTATTCTTGTCCAATTAAGGTTTTTAACCAATCTCGTGCATCAAATAGGTCAGTTTCGTCTTCCCTAGGCTTATTCTTGTCCTATTAGGCTTTTTAAAAAGTCTTGTGCATCCAATACGTGTGTTTGACTCATTGGATGAACATTTAGGTCATTTTCGTCCTCCCAAGGCTAATTTCTGTCCAATTAAGGTTTTTAACCAATATTGTGCATCATATAGTTGTGTTTGTGTCATTGGATGAACATTTAGGTCATTTTCTTCCTCCCTACACTTAATCTGGTCAAATTAGGGTTTTTAACCAATCTTGTGCATCCAATAGGTGTGTTTGTGTCATTGGATTAACATTTAGGTCATTTTCGTCCTCCCTTGGCTAATTCTTGTCCAATTAAGGTTTTTAACCAATCTCGTGCATCCAATAGGTGTTTTTGTGTCATTGGATGAACATTTAGGTCATTTTCGACCTCCCTTGTGTTATTCTTGTCCAATTAAGGTTTCTAACCAATCTTGTGCATCCAATAGGTGTGTTTGTGTCATTGGATGAAAAATTAGGTTATTTTCGACCTCCCTATGCTAATTCTTGTCCAATTAGCGTTTTTAACCAATCTTGTGCATCCAATAGGTGTTTTGTGTCATTGAATGAACATTTAGGTCATTTTCTTCCTCCCAAGGCTTATTCTTGTCCAATTAGGGTTTTTAACTAATCTTGTGCATCCAATAGTTGTGTTTGTGTCATTGGATGAACAATTAGGTCATTTTCGACCTCCCTAGGCTTATTCTTCTCCAATTGGGGTTTCATTAGGTGTGTTTGAGTCATTGGATGAACAACTAGGTCATTTTCGTCCGCCCTAGGCTAATTCTTGTCCAATTAGGGTTTTTAACTAATCATTTGCATACAATCGGCGTGTTTGTGTCATTGGATGAACATTTTGGTCATTTTCGTCTGCCCTAGGCTAAGTCATGTCCAATTAAGGATTTTAACCAATCTTGTGCATCCAATAGGTGATTTTGTGTCATTGGATGAACATTTAGGTCATTTTCGTCCTCCCTAAGCTTATTATTATCCTATTACGGTTTTTAACCAATCTTGTGCATCTAATAGTTGTGTTTGTTTCATTGGGTGAACATTTAGGTCATTTTCTTCCTCCCTAGGCTAATTCTTGTCCAATTAAGGTTTTTAACAAATCTCGTGCATCCAATATTAGTTTTTGTGTCCTTGGATGAACATTTAGGTTATTTTCATTCTCCTTAAGCTTATTCTTGTCCAATTAGGGTTTTTAACCAAGCTTGTGCATCCAATAGTTGTGTTTGTGTCATTGGAAGAACAATTAAGTCCTTTTCGACCTCCCTAGTGTTATTCTTGTCCAATTAAGGTTTCTAACCAAGCTTGTGCATCCAATAGGTGTGTTTTGTGTCATTGGATGAACATTTAGGTCATTTTCGTCCTCCATAGGCCTATTCTGCTCCAATTAGGGTTTCTAACCAATCTTGTGCATCCAATAGGTGTGTTTATGTCATTGGATGAACAATTAGGTCATTTTAGTCCGCCCTAGGCTAATTCTAATTCAATTACAATTTTTAACGAATCTTAACCAATTAGGGTTTTTAACTAATCTTTTGCATTCAATAGGTGTGTTTGTGTCATTGGATGAACATTTAGGTCATTTTCATCCTCCCTAGGCTAATTCTTGTCCAATTAAGGTTTTTAACCAATCTCGTGCATCAAATAGGTCAGTTTCGTCTTCCCTAGGCTTATTCTTGTCCTATTAGGCTTTTTAAAAAGTCTTGTGCATCCAATACGTGTGTTTGACTCATTGGATGAACATTTAGGTCATTTTCGTCCTCCCAAGGCTAATTTCTGTCCAATTAAGGTTTTTAACCAATATTGTGCATCATATAGTTGTGTTTGTGTCATTGGATGAACATTTAGGTCATTTTCTTCCTGCCTACACTTAATCTGGTCAAATTAGGGTTTTTAACCAATCTTGTGCATCCAATAGGTGTGTTTGTGTCATTGGATTAACATTTAGGTCATTTTCGTCCTCCCTTGGCTAATTCTTGTCCAATTAAGGTTTTTAACCAATCTCGTGCATCCAATAGGTGTTTTTGTGTCATTGGATGAACATTTAGGTCATTTTCGACCTCCCTTGTGTTATTCTTGTCCAATTAAGGTTTCTAACCAATCTTGTGCATCCAATAGGTGTGTTTGTGTCATTGGATGAAAAATTAGGTTATTTTCGACCTCCCTATGCTAATTCTTGTCCAATTAGCGTTTTTAACCAATCTTGTGCATCCAATAGGTGTTTTGTGTCATTGAATGAACATTTAGGTCATTTTCTTCCTCCCTAGGCTTATTCTTGTCCAATTAGGGTTTTTAACTAATCTTGTGCATCCAATAGTTGTGTTTGTGTCATTGGATGAACAATTAGGTCATTTTCGACCTCCCTAGGCTTATTCTTCTCCAATTGGGGTTTCATTAGGTGTGTTTGAGTCATTGGATGAACAACTAGGTCATTTTCGTCCGCCCTAGGCTAATTCTTGTCCAATTAGGGTTTTTAACTAATCATTTGCATACAATCGGCGTGTTTGTGTCATTGGATGAACATTTTGGTCATTTTCGTCTGCCCTAGGCTAAGTCATGTCCAATTAAGGATTTTAACCAATCTTGTGCATCCAATAGGTGATTTTGTGTCATTGGATGAACATTTAGGTCATTTTCGTCCTCCCTAAGCTTATTATTATCCTATTACGGTTTTTAACCAATCTTGTGCATCTAATAGTTGTGTTTGTTTCATTGGGTGAACATTTAGGTCATTTTCTTCCTCCCTAGGCTAATTCTTGTCCAATTAAGGTTTTTAACCAATCTCGTGCATCCAATAGTAGTTTTTGTGTCCTTGGATGAACATTTAGGTTATTTTCATTCTCCCTAAGCTTATTGTTGTCCAATTAGGGTTTTTAACCAAGCTTGTGCATCCAATAGTTGTGTTTGTGTCATTGGAAGAACAATTAAGTCCTTTTCGACCTCCCTAGTGTTATTCTTGTCCAATTAAGGTTTCTAACCAAGCTTGTGCATCCAATAGGTGTGTTTTGTGTCATTGGATGAACATTTAGGTCATTTTCGTCCTCCATAGGCCTATTCTGCTCCAATTAGGGTTTCTAACCAATCTTGTGCATCCAATAGGTGTGTTTATGTCATTGGATGAACAATTAGGTCATTTTAGTCCGCCCTAGGCTAATTCTAATTCAATTACGGTTTTTAACGAATCTTAACCAATTAGGGTTTTTAACTAATCTTTTGCATTCAATCGGTGTGTTTGTGTCATTGGATGAACATTTAGGTCATGTTCATCCTCCCTAGGCTAATTCTTGTCCAATTAAGGTTTTTAACCAATCTCGTGCATCCAATAGGTCAGTTTTGTCTTCCCTAGGCTTATTCTTGTCCTATTAGGCTTTTTAAAAAGTCTTGTGCATCCAATACGTGTGTTTGACTCATTGGATGAACATTTAGGTCATTTTCGTCCTCCCAAGGCTAATTTCTGTCCAATTAGGGTTTTTAACCAATCTTGTGCATCCAATAGGTGTGTTTGTGTCATTGGATTAACATTTAGGTCATTTTCGTCCTGCCTTGGCTAATTCTTGTCCAATTAAGGTTTTTAACCAATCTCGTGCATCCAATAGGTGTTTTTGTGTCATTGGATGAACATTTAGGTCATTTTCTTCCTCCCTACACTTAATGTGGTCCAATTAGGGTTTTTAACCAATCTTGTGCATCCAATAGTTGTGTTTGTGTCATTCGATGAACAATTAGGTCATTTTTAACCTGCCTAGGCTTATTCTTGTCCAATTGGGATTTCTAACCAATCTTGTGCATTCATTAGGTATGTTTGAGTCATTGGACGAACAATTAGGACAATTTCGTCCGCCCTAGGCTAATTCTTGTCCAATTAGGGTTTTTAACTAATCTTTTGCTTTCAATAGGTGTGTTTGTGTCATTGGATGAACATTGAAGTCATTATCGTCTGCCCTAGGCTACGTCTTGTCCAATTAGGCTTTTTAACCAATCTTGTGTATCCAATAAATGTGTTTGTGTCATTGGATGAACATTTAGGTCATTTTCGTCCTCCCTTGGCTAATTCTTGTCCAATTAAAGTTTTTAACCAATCTTGTGCATCCAATAGGGTTTTTAACCAATCTTGTGCATCCAATAGGTGTGTTTGGGTAATTCGATGAATATTTTAGTCATTTTCGTCCTCCCTAGGCTAATTCTTATCCTATTAAGGTTTTTAACCAATCTTGTGCATCATATAGTTGTGTTTGTTTCATTGGATGATCATTTAGGTCATTTTCTTCCTCCCTACACTTAATCTGGTCCAATTAGGGTTTTTTAACCAATCTTGTACATCCAATAGGTGTGTTTGTGTCATTTGATGAACATTTAGGTCATTTTCGTCCTACTTAGGCTACTTCTTGTCCAATTAAGGTTTATAACCAATCTCGTGCATCCAATAGGTGTTTTTGTGTCGTTGGATGAACATTTAGGTCATTTTCATCCTCCCTAGGCTTATTCTTGTCCAATTAGGGTTTCTAACCAACCTTGTGCATCCAATATTTGTGTTTGTGTCATTGGATGAACAATTAGGTCATTTTCGACCTCCCTAGTGTTATTCTTATCCAATTATGGTTTCTAACCAATCTCGTGCATCCAATAGGTGTGTTTGTGTCATTGGATGAACAATTAGGTCATTTTCGACCTTTCTAGGCTTATTTTTGTCCAATTATGTCTTTCAACAAAGCTTGTGCATCCAATAGGTGTTTTTATGTCAATTGTTGAACAATTAGGTCATTTTCGACCTCGCTATGATAATTCTTGTCCAATTAGGGTTTTTAACCAATCTTGTGCATCCAATAGGTGTGTTTGTGTCATTGGATGAACAATTAGGTCATTTTCATCCTCCCTAATTAGGGTTTTTAACCAATCTTGTGCATCCAGTAGTTATGTTTCAGTCATTGGATGTACAATTAGGTCATTTTCGTCCTCCCTAGGCAGATTCTTGTGTAATTAGGGTTTTTAACGAATCTTGTGCATCCAATATGTGTTTCGTGTCCTTGAATGAACATGAAGGTCATTTTCTTCCTCCCTACACTTAATCTGGTCCAATTAGGGTTTTTTTCCAATCTTGTGCATTCAATAGGTACGGTTGTGTCATTGGATGAACATTTAGGTCATTTTCGTCTTCCCAAGGCTAATTCTTGTCCAATTAAGGTTTTTAACCAATCTTATGCATCCAATTAGGGTTTCTAACAAATCTTGTGTATCCAATAGATGTGTTTGTGTCATTGGATTAACATTTTGGTCAATTTCGTCCTCCCTAGGCTAATTCTTGTACAATAAAGGTTTTTAACCAATCTTGTACATCTAATAGCTGATTTTGTGTCATTGGATGAACATTTAGGTCATCTTCATCCTCCCCAGGGTAATTCTTGTGTATTTAGGGTTTTTAACCAATCTTGTGCATCCAATACGTGTTTTGTGTCATTTGATGAACATTTAGGTCATTTTCGACCTCCCTAGGCTTATTCTTGTCCAATTCGGGTTTCTAACCAATCTTGTTCATCCAATAGATGTGTTTGTGTCATTGGATGAACAACTAGGTCATTTGATGAACAACTAGGTCATTTTCATCCTACCTAGGCTACTTCTTGTCCAATAGGTATGTTTGAGTCATTGGACGAACAATTAGGACATTTTCGTCCGCCCTAGGCTAATTCTTGTCCAATTTGGGTTGTTAACTAATCTTTTGCATTCAATAGGTGTGTTTGTGTCATTGGATGAACATTGAGGTCATTTTTGTCTCCCTAGGCTATGTCTTGTCCAATTAGGGTTTTTAACCAATCTTGTGCATCCAATAGGTCTTTTGTGTCATTGGATGAACATTTAGGTCATTTTCGACCTCCCTAGGCTTATTCTGGTCCAATTAGGGTTTCTAACCAATCTTGTGCATCCAATAGATGTGTTTGTGTCATTGGATGAACATTGAGGTCATTTTCGACCTCCCTAGTGTTATTCTTGTCCAATTTGGGTTTTTAACCAATCTTGTGCATCCAATAGGAGTGTTTGTATCATTGGATAAACATTTAGGTCATTTTCATTTTCCCTGGGCTTATTCTTGTACAATTAGGGTTTCTAACCAACCTTGTGCATCCAATATTTGTGTTTGTGTCATTGGATGAACAATTAGGTCATTTTCGACCTCCCTAGTGTTATTTCCTTTCAATTATGGTTTCTAACCAATCTTGTGCATCCAATAGGTGTGTTTGTGTCATTGGATGAACAAATAGGTCATTTTCGACCTCCCTAGGTTTATTCTTGTCCAATTAAGGTTTTCAAGAAAGTTTGTGCATCCAATAGGTGTTTTTGTGTCATTGCCTGAACAATTAGGTCATTTTCGACCTCCCTATGCTAATTCTTGTCCAATTAGGATTTTTAAGGAATCTTGTGCATCCAATAGGTGTTTTGTGTCATTGGACGAAGATTTAGGTCATTTTCTTCCTCCCTACACTTAAGCTTTTCTAATTAGGGTTTTTAACCAATAGGGTTTCTCATTAGGGTTTCAAACCAATCTTGTGCATCCAATAGGTGTGTTTGTGTCATTTGATGAAAATTAGGTCATTTGCAAACTCACTAGGCTTATTCTTGTCCAATTAGGGTTTTCAACCAATCTTGTGCATCCAATAGTTGAGTTTCAGTCATTGGATGAACAATTAGGTAATTTTCGTCCTCCATAGGCTAATTCTTGTGTAATTAGGGTTTTTACCCAATTTTGGGCATCCAATAGGTGTTTTCTGTCATTGGATGAACATTTAGGTCATTTTCGTCCTCCCTAGGCGTAATTTGGTCCAATTAGGGTTTTTTACCAATCTTGTGAATCCAATAGTTGCGTTTGTGTCATTGGATGAACAATTAGGTCATTTTTGACCTCCGTAGTCTTATTCTTGTCCAATTAAGGTTTCTAATCAATATTGTGCATCCAATAGGTCTGTTTGTGTCATTGGATGAACAATTAGGTCAATTTCGACCTCCCTAGGCTTATTCTTGTCCAATTAAGGTTTTCAACAAAGCTTGTGCATCCAATAGGTGTTTTTGTGTCATTGGCTTAACAATTAGGTCATTCTCGACCTCCCTATGCTAATTCTTATCCAATTAGGGTTTCATACCAATCTTGTGCATCCAATAGGTGTGTTTGTGTCATTCGATGAACATTTAGTTCATTTTCATCCTCCCTAGTGTTATTCTTATCCTATTAGGGTTTTTAACCAATCTTTTGCATCGTATAGTTGTGTTTGTGTCATTGAATGAACATTTAGGTCATTTTTTTCCTCCCTACAATTAATCTGGTCCAATTAAGGTTTTTAACCAATCTTGAGCATCCAATAGGTGTTTTTGTGTCATTGGATGAACAATTTTGTTATTTTCAACCTCCCTTGGCTTATTCTTGTCCAATTAGGGTTTCTAACCAATCTTGTGCATCCAATAGGTGTGTTTGTGTCATTGGATGAACATTTAGGTCAATTTCGACCTCCGTAGGCTTATTCATGTCCAATTGAGGTTTTCAACAAACCTTGTGCATCCAATAGGTGTTTTTGTGTCATTGGCTGAACAATTAGGTCATTTTCGACCTCCCTATGCTAATTCTTGTCCAATTAGGGTTTCTAACCAATCTTATGCATCCAATTACGGTTTTTAACCAATCTTATGCATCATATAGTTGTGTTTGTGTCATTGGATGAACATTTAGGTCATTTTCGACCTCCCTACAATTAATCTGGTCCAATTAGGGTTTTTAACCAATCTTGTGCATCGAATAGGTGTTTTTGTGTCATTGGATGAACATTTAGGTTATTTTCGTCCTCCATAGGCCTATTCTGCTCCAATTATGGATTCTAACCAATCTTGTGCATCCAATAGGTGTGTTTATGTCATTGGATGAACAATTAGGTCATTTTAGTCCGCCCTAAGCTAATTCTTATTCAATTACGGTTTTTAACAAATCTTGTCCAATTAGGGTTTTTAACTAATCTTTTGCATTGAATCGGTGTGTTTGTGTCATTCGATGAACATTTAGGTCATTTTCGTCCTCCCTACACTTAATCTGGTCCAATTAGGGTTGTTATCCAATCTTGTGCATCCAGTAGGTGTGTTTGTGTCATTGGATAAACATTTAGGTCATTTTCGTCTTTCTTAGGCTTATTGCTGTTCAATTAGGGTTTCTAACAAATCTTGTGTATCCAATAGATCTGTTTGTGTCATTGGATTAACATTTAGGTCAATTTCGTCCTCCCTAGGCTAATTCTTGTCCAATTAAGGTTTTTTACTAATCTTGTGCATCCAATAGGTGATTTTGTGTCATTGGATGAACATTTAGGTCATCTTCATCCTCCCAAGGGTAATTCTTGTGTAATTAGGGTTTTTAACCAATCTTGTCCATCCAATAGGTGTTTTGTGTCATTGGATGAACATTTAGGTCATTTTCAACCTCCCTAGCGTTATTCTTGTGCAATTAGGGTTTCAAACCAATCTTGTGCATCCAATAGATAAGTTTGTATCATTGGATGAACATTTAGGTCAATTTCTTCCTCCCTACACTTAATCTTTTATAATTAGGGTTTTTAACCAATCTTGTGCATCCAATAGGTGTTTTTGTGTCATTGGTTGAACATTTTGGTCATTTTCGTCCTCCCTAGGCTTATTTCTGTTCAATTAGGGTTTCTTACAAGTCTTGTGTATCCAATAGATGTGTTTGTGTCATTGGAAGAACATTGAGGTCATTTTCGTCCCCCCTAGGCTAATTCTTGTCCAATTAGGGTTTTTAACCAATCTTGTGCATCCAATAGGTGTTTTGTGTCATTGCATGAACATTTAGGTCATTTTCGACCTCCCTAGGCTTATTCTTGTCCAATTAGGGTTTCTATTTAATCTTGTGCATCCAATAGATGTGTTTGTGTCATTGGATGAACATTTAGGTCATTTTTGTCTCCCTAGGCTAAGTCTTGTCCAATTAGGGTTTTAAACCAATCTTGTGCATCCAAAAGGTTTTTTTGTGTGATTGGTTGAACGTTTTGGTCATTTTCGTCCTCCTTAGGCTTATTCCTGTTCAATTAGGGTTTCTAACAAATCTTGTGTATCCAATAGATGCGTTTGTGTCATTGGAATAACATTTAGGTCATTTTCGTCCGCCCTAACCTAATTCTTGTCCAATTAGGGTTTCTAACCAATCTTGTGCATCCAATAGGTGTGTTTGTGTCATTGGATGAATATTTAGGTCAATTTCGACCTCCCTAGGCTTATTCATGTCCAATTAATTTTTTCAACAAAGCTTGTGCTTCCAATAGGTGTTTTTGTGTTATTGGCTGAACAATTAGGTCATTTTCGACCTCCCTATGCTAATTCTTGTCCAATTAGGGTTTCTAACCAATCTTATGTATCCAATAAGTGTGTTTGTGTCATTCGATGAACATTTAGGTCATTTTCGTCTTCCGTAGGCTTATTCTTATCCTATTAGGGTTTTTAACCAATCTTGTGCATCATATAGTTGTGTTTGTGTCATTGGATGAACATTTAGGTCATTTTTGACCTCCCTACAATTAATCTGGTCCAATTAGGGTCTTTAACCAATCTTGTGCATCCAATTGGTGTTTTTATGTCATTGGATGAACATTTAGGTCATTTTCGTCCTCCATAGGCCTATTCTGCTCCAATTAGGGTTTCTAACCAATCTAGTGCATCCAATAGGTGTGTTTATGTCATTGGATGAACAATTAGGTCATTTTAGTCTGCCCTAGGCTAATTCTTATTCAATTACGGTTTTTAACGAATCTTATCCAATTAGGGTTTTTAACTAATCTTTTGCATTCAATCGGTGTGTTTGTCTCATTGGATGAACATTTAGGTCATTTTCGTCCTCCCTGGGCTATTTCTTGTCCAATTAAGGTTTTTAACCAATCTCGTGCATCCAATAGGTGTTTTTGTGTCGTTGGATGAACATTTAGGTCATTTTCATCCTCCCTAGGCTTATTCCTGTCCAATTAGGGTTTCTAACCAACCTTGTGGATCCAATATTTGTGTTTGTGACACTAGATGAACAATTAGGCCATTTTCGTCTTCCCTAGGCTTATTCTTGTCCTATTAGGCTTTTTAAAAAGTCTTGTGCAACCAATAGGTGTGTTTCTCTCATTGGATGAACATTTAGGTCATTTTCTTCATCCCTACACTTAATCTTGTCCAATTAGGGTTTTTAACCAATCCTGTGCTTCCAATAGGTGTGTTTGTGTCATTTGATGAACATCTAGGACATTTTCGTCCTCCCTAGGCTACTTCTTGTCCAATTAAGGTTTTTAACCAATTTCGTGCATCCAATAGGTGTTTTTGTGTCGTTGGATGAACATTTAGGTCATTTGCATCCTCCCTAGGCTTATTCTTGTCCAATTAGGGTTTCTAACCAACCTTGTGCATCCAATATTTGTGTTTGTGTCATTGGATGAACAATTAGATCATTTTCGAACTCCCTAGTGTTATTCTTGTCCAATTATGGTTTCTAACCAATCTCGTGCATCCAATAGGTGTGTTTGTGTCATTGGATGAACAATTAGGTCATTTTCGACCTCCCTAGTGTTATTTCCTTTCAATTATGGTTTCTAACCAATCTTGTGCATCCAATAGGTGTGTTTGTGTCATTGGATGAACAATTAGGTTATTTTCGACCTCCCTAGGCTTATTCTTGTCCAATTAAGGTTTTCAACGAAACTTGTGCATCCAATAGGTGTTTTTATGTCAATTGCTGAACAATTATGTCATTTTTGACCTCGCTATGCTAATTCTTGTCCAATTAGGGTTTTTATCCAATCTTGTGCATACAATAGGTGCGGTTGTGTCATTGGATGAACATTTAGGTCATTTTCTTCCTCCCTACACTTAATCTGGTCCAATTAGGGTTGTTATCCAATCTTGTGCATCCAGTAGGTGTGTTTGTGTCATTGGATGAACATTTAGGTCATTTTCGTCCTCCTTAGGCTTATTGCTGTTCAATTAGGGTTTCTAACAAATCTTGTGTATCCAATAGATGTGTTTGTGTCATTGGATTAACATTTAGGTCAATTTCGTCCTCCCTAGGCTAATTCTTGTCCAATTAAGGTTTTTTACCAATCTTGTGCATCCAATAGGTGATTTTGGGTCATTGGATGAACATTTAGGTCATCTTCATCCTCCCAAGGGTAATTCTTGTGTAATTAGGGTTTTTAACCAATCTTGTCCATCCAATAGGTGTTTTGTATCATTGGATGAACATTTAGGTCATTTTCGACCTCCCTAGGCTTATTCTTGTGCAATTAGGGTTTCTAACCAATCTTGTGCATCCAATAGATAAGTTTGTATCATTGGATGAACATTTAGGTCAATTTCTTCCTCCCTACACTTATTGTTTTATAATTAGGGTTTTTAACCAATCTTGTGCATCCAATAGTTGTTTTTGTGTCATTGGTTGAACATTTTGGTCATTTTCGTCCTCCCTAGGCTTATTCCTGTTCAATTAGGGTTTCTAACAAGTCTTGTGTATCCAATAGATGTGTTTGTGTCATTGGAAGAACATTGAGGTCATTTTCGTCCCCCCTAGGCTAATTCTTGTCCAATTAGGGTTTTTAACCAATCTTGTGCATCCAATAGGTGTTTTATGTCATTGCATGAAAATTTAGGTCATTTTCGACCTCCCTAGGCTTATTCTTGTCCAATTAGGGTTTCTAACCAACCTTGTGCATCCAATATTTGTGTTTGTGTCATTGGATGAACAATTAGATCATTTTCGAACTCCCTAGTGTTATTCTTGTCCAATTATGGTTTCTAACCAATCTCGTGCATCCAATAGGTGTGTTTGTGTCATTGGATGAACAATTAGGTCATTTTCGACCTCCCTAGTGTTATTTCCTTTCAATTATGGTTTCTAACCAATCTTGTGCATCCAATAGGTGTGTTTGTGTCATTGGATGAACAATTAGGTTATTTTCGACCTCCCTAGGCTTATTCTTGTCCAATTAAGGTTTTCAACAAAACTTGTGCATCCAATAGGTGTTTTTATGTCAATTGCTGAACAATTATGTCATTTTTGACCTCGCTATGCTAATTCTTGTCCAATTAGGGTTTTTATCCAATCTTGTGCATACAATAGGTGCGGTTGTGTCATTGGATGAACATTTAGGTCATTTTCTTCCTCCCTACACTTAATCTGGTCCAATTAGGGTTGTTATCCAATCTTGTGCATCCAGTAGGTGTGTTTGTGTCATTGGATGAACATTTAGGTCATTTTCGTCCTCCTTAGGCTTATTGCTGTTCAATTAGGGTTTCTAACAAATCTTGTGTATCCAATAGATGTGTTTGTGTCATTGGATTAACATTTATGTCAATTTCGTCCTCCCTAGGCTAATTCTTGTCCAATTAAGGTTTTTTACCAATCTTGTGCATCCAATAGGTGATTTTGTGTCATTGGATGAACATTTAGGTCATCTTCATCCTCCCAAGGGTAATTCTTGTGTAATTAGGGTTTTTAACCAATCTTGTGCATCCAATAGGTGTTTTATGTCATTGCATGAACATTTAGGTCATTTTCGACCTCCCTAGGCTTATTCTTGTCCAATTAGGGTTTCTATCTAATCTTGTGCATCCAATAGATGTGTTTGTGTCATTGGATGAAAATTGAGGTCATTTTTGTCTCCCTAGGCTAAGTCTTGTCCAATTAGGGTTTTTAACCAATCTTGTGCATCCAAAAGGTTTTTGTGTGTGATTGGTTGAACGTTTTGGTCATTTTCGTCCTCCTTAGGCTTATTCCTGTTCAATTAGGGTTTCTAACAAATCTTGTGTATCCAATAGATGCGTTTGTGTCATTGGAATAACATTTAGGTCATTTTCGTCCGCCCTAACCTAATTCTTGTCCAATTAGGGTTTCTAACCAATCTTGTGCATCCAATAGGTGTGTTTGTGTCATTGGATGAACATTTAGGTCAATTTCGACCTCCCTAGGCTTATTCTTGTCCAATTAATTTTTTCAACAAAGCTTGTGCATCCAATAGGTGTTTTTGTGTTATTGGCTGAACAATTAGGTCATTTTCGACCTCCCTATGCTAATTCTTGTCCAATTAGGGTTTCTAACCAATCTAATGCATCCAATAAGTGTGTTTGTGTCATTCAATGAACATTTAGGTCATTTTCGTCTTCCGTAGGCTTATTCTTATGCTATTAGGGTTTTTAACCAATCTTGTGCATCATATAGTTGTGTTTGTGTCATTGGATGAACATTTAGGTCATTTTTGACCTCCCTACAATTAATCTGGTCCAATTAGGGTTTTTAACCAATCTTGTGCATCCAATTGGTGTTTTTATGTCATTGGATGAACATTTAGGTCATTTTCGTCCTCCATAGGCCTATTCTGCTCCAACTAGGGTTTCTAACCAATCTTGTGCATCCAATAGGTGTGTTTATGTCATTGGATGAACAATTAGGTCATTTTAGTCTGCCCTAGGCTAATTCTTATTCAATTACGGTTTTTAACGAATCTTATCCAATTAGGGTTTTTAACTAATCTTTTGCATTTAATCGGTGTGTTTGTGTCATTGGATGAACATTTAGGTCATTTTCGTCCTCCCTAGGCTATTTCTTGTCCAATTAAGGTTTTTAACCAATCTCGTGCATCCAATAGGTGTTTTTGTGTCGTTGGATGAACATTTAGGTCATTTTTATCCTCCCTAGGCTTATTCTTGTCCAATTAGGGTTTCTAACCAACCTTGTGCATCCAATATTTGTGTTTGTGACATTAGATGAACAATTAGGTCATTTTCGTCTTCCCTAGGCTTATTCTTGTTTTATTAGGCTTTTTAAAAAGACTTGTGCATCCAATAGGTGTGTTTGTCTCATTGGATGAACATTTAGGTCATTGTCGTCCTCCGAAGGCTAATTCCAGTCCAATAAAGGTTTTTAACCAATATTGTGCATCATATAGTTGTGTTTGTGTCATTGGATGAACATTTATGTCATTTTCTTCCTCCGTACACTTAATCTGGTCCAATTAGGGATTTTAACCAATCTTGTTCATCCAATAGGTGTGTTTGTGTCATTAGATGAAGATTTAGGTCATTTTCGTCCTCCCTAGGCTAATTCTTGTCCAATTAAGGTTTGTAACCAATCTCGTGCATCCAATAGGAGTTTTTGTGTCATTGGTTGAACATTTAGGTCATTTTCTTCCTCCCTACATTTAATCTGGTCCAATTAGGGTTTTTAACTAATCTTGGGCATCCAATAGTTGTGTTTGAGTCATTGGACGAACAATCAGGTCATTTTCGTCCGCCCTAGGCTAATTCTTGTCCAATTAGGGTTTTAACTAATCTTTTGCTTTCAATAGGTGTGTTTGTGTCATTGGATGAACATTGAGGTCATTATCGTCTGCCCTAGGCTAAGTCTTGTCCAATTAGGATTTTTAGCCAATCTTGTGCATCCAATAGGTGTTTTTGTGTCATTGGATGAACATTTAGGTCATTTTCGTCCTCCCATGGCTTATTCTTGTTCAATTAGGGTTTCTAACAAATCTTGTACATCCAATAGGTGTGTTTGTGTCATTCGATTAAAATATTTTGGTCATTTTCGTCCTCCCTAGGCTTATTCTTATCCTATTAGGGTTTGTAACCAATCTTGTGCATCATATAGTTGTGTTTGTGTCATTGGATGAACATTTAGGTCATTTTCTTCCTCCCTACACTTAATCTGGTCCAATTAGGGTTTTTAACCAATCTTGTGCGTCCAATAGGTGTGTTTGTGTCATTGGATGAACAATTAGGTCATTTTCTTCCTCCCTACACTTAATCTGGTACAATTAGGGTTTTTATCCAATCTTGTGCATCCAATAGGTGTGGTTTTGTCATTGGATGAACATTTAGGTCATTTTCGTCCTCCCTAGGCTAATTCTTGTCCAATTAAGGTTTTTAACCAATCTTATGCATCCAATAGGTGCGTTTGTGTCATTGGATGAACATTTAGGTCATTTTCGTCCTCCCTAGGCATATTCCTATTCAATTAGGGTTTCTAACAAATCTTGTGTATCCAATAGATGTGTTTGTGTCATTGGATGAACATTTAGGTCAATTTCGTCCCCCCTAGGCTAATTCTTGTCCAATAAAGGTTTTTAACCAATCTTGTGCATCCAATAGGTGATTTTGTGTCATTGGATAAAGATTTAGGTCATCTTTATCGTCCCTATGGTAATTCTTGTGTAATTAGGGTTTTAACCAATCTTGTGCATCTAATAGGTGTTTTGTGTCATTGGATGAACATTTAGGTCATTTTCGACCTCCCTAGGCTTATTCTTGTCCAATTAGGGTTTCTAACCAATCTTGTGCATCCAATAGATGTGTTTGTGTCATTGGATGAACAATTAGGTCATTTTCGACCACCCTAGTTTTATTCTTGTCCAATTAAGGTTTCTAACCAATCTTTTGCATCAAATAGGTGTGTTTGTATCATTGGATGAACATTTAGGTTATTTTCTTCCTCCCTACACTTAATCTTTTCTAATTAGGGTTTTTAACCAATCTTGTGCATCCAATATGTGTTTTTGTGTCATTGGTTGAACATTTTGGTCATTTTCCTCCTCCCTAGGCTTATTCCTGTTCAATTAGGGTTTCTAACAAGTCTTTTGTATCCAATAGATTTGTTTGTGTCATTGGAAGAACATTTAGGTCATTTTCGTCCTCCCTAGGCTAATTCTTGTCCAATTAAGGTTTTTAACCAATCTTGTGCATCCAATAGGTGATTTTGTGTCATTGGATGAACATTTAGGTCATCTTCATCCTCCCTAGGGTAATTCTTGTGTAATTAGGGTTTTTAACCAATCTTGTGCATCCACTAGGTGTTTTGTGTCATCGCATGAACATTTAGGTGATTTTCAACCTCCCTAGGCTTATTCTTGTCCAATTAGGGTTTCTAACCAATCTTGTGCATCCAATAGATGTGTTTGTGTCATTGGATGAACATTGAGGTCATTTTCGTCTCCCTAGGCTATGTCTTGTCCAATTAGGGTTTTGAACCAATCTTGTGCATCCAATAGGTGTTTTTGTGTCATTGGTTGAACATTTTGGTCATTTTCGTCCTCCCTAGGCTTACTCCTCTTCAATTAGGGTTTCTAACATATCTTGTGTATCCAATAGATGTGTTTGTGTCATTGGAAGAATATTTAGGTCATTTTCGTCTGCCCTAAGCTAATTCTTGTCCAATTAGGGTTTTTAACTAATCTTTTGCATTCAATAGGTGTGTGTGTGTCATTGGATGAACATTGAGGTCATTTTCGTCTCCCTAGGCTATGTCTTGTCCAATTAGGGTTTCTAATTGATCTTGTGCATCCAATAGGTGTTTTGTGTCATTGGATGAACATTGAGGTCATTTTCGACCTCCCTAGTGTTATTCTTGTCCAATTAGGGTTTTTAACCAATCTTTTGCATCGAATAGGAGTAAGTGTATCATTGGATGAACATTTAGGTCATTTAAGTCCTCCCTAGGTTAATTCTTGTGTAATTAGGGTTTTTAACCAATCTTATGCATCCAATAGGTATTTTTGTGTCATTGGATGAACATTTTAGGTCATTTTCATCTTCCCTAGGCTTATTCTTGTCCAATTAGCGTTTCTAACCAACCTTGTGCATCCAATATTTGTGTTTGTGTCATTGGATGAACAATTAGGTCATTTTCGACCTCTCTAGTGTTATTCTTGTCCAATTATGTGTTCTAACCGATCTTGTGCATCCAATTGGTGTGTTGGTGTCATTGGATGAACAATTAGGTCATTTTCGACCTCCCTAGGCTTATTCTTGTCCAATTAAGGTTTTCAACAAGGCTTGTGCATCCAATAGGTGTTTTTGTGTCATTGCCTGAACAATTAGGTCATTTTCGACCTCCCTATGTTAATTCTTGTCCATTTAGGGTTTTTAAGGAATCTTGTGCATCCAATAGGTGTTTTGTGTCATTGGATGAACACTTAGGTCATTTTCTTCCTCCCTACACTTAAGCTTTTCTAATTAGGGTTTTTAACCAATAGGGTTTCTAATTAGGGTTTCTAATTAGGGTTTCTAACCAATCTTGTGCATCCAATATGTGTGTTTGTGTCATTTGATGAACAATTACGTCATTTTGGACCTCACTAGGCTTATTCTTGTCCAATTAGGGTTTTCAACCAATTTTGTGCATCCAATATTTTCGTCCTCCCTAGGCTATTTCTTGTGTAATTAGGGTTTTTAACCAATCTTGTGCATCCAATAGGTGTGTTTGTGTCATTGGATGAACATTTAGGTCATTTTCGTCCTCCCTAGGCTTATTCTTATCCTATTAGGGTTTTTATCTAATCTTTTGCATCCAATAGTTGTATTTGTGTCAATGGATGAACATTTAGGTCATTTTCTTCCTCCCTACACTTAATTTGGTCCAATTAGAGTTTTTAACCAATCTTGTGAATCCAATAGTTGTGTTTGTGTCATTAGATGAACAATTAGGTAATTTTTGACCTCCCTAGTGTTATTCTTGTCCAATTATGATTTCTAACCAATCTTGTGCATCCAATAGGTGTGTTTGTGTGATTGGATGAACATTTAGGTCATTTTCGTCCTCCCTAGGTTAATTCTTGTGTAATTAGGGTTTTTAACCAATCTTATGCATCCAATAGGTATTTTTGTGTCATTGGATGAACATTTTAGGTCATTTTCATCTTCCCTAGCCTTATTCTTGTCCAATTAGCGTTTCTAACCAACCTTGTGCATCTAATATTTGTGTTTGTGTCATTGGATGAACAATTAGGTCATTTTCGACCTCTCTAGTGTTATTCTTGTCCAATTATGTGTTCTAACCAATCTTGTGAATCCAATTGTTGTGTTGGTGTCATTGGATGAACAATTAGGTCATTTTCGACCTCCCTAGGCTTATTCTTGTCCAATTAAGGTTTTCAACAAGGCTTGTGCATCCAATAGGTGTTTTTGTGTCATTGCCTGAACAATTAGGTCATTTTCGACCTCCCTATGCTAATTCTTGTCCATTTAGGGTTTTTAAGGAATCTTGTGCATCCAATAGGTGTTTTGTGTCATTGGATGAACATTTAGGTCATTTTCTTCCTCCCTACACTTAAGCTTTTCTAATTAGGGTTTTTAACCAATAGGGTTTCTAATTAGGGTTTCTAATTAGGGTTTCTAACCAATCTTGTGCATCCAATATGTGTGTTTGTGTCATTTGATGAACAATTACGTCATTTTGGACCTCACTAGGCTTATTCTTGTCCAATTAGCGTTTTCAACCAATTTTGTGCATCCAATATTTTCGTCCTCCCTAGGCTATTTCTTGTGTAATTAGGGTTTTTAACCAATCTTGTGCATCCAATAGTTGTGTTTGTGTCATTGGATGAACATTTAGGTCGTTTTCGTCCTCCCTAGGCTTATTCTTATCCTATTAGGGTTTTTATCTAATCTTTTGCATCCAATAGTTGTATTTGTGTCAATGGATGAACATTTAGGTCATTTTCTTCCTCCCTACACTTAATTTGGTCCAATTAGAGTTTTTAACCAATCTTGTGAATCCAATAGTTGTGTTTGTGTCATTAGATGAACAATTAGGTCAATTTCGACCTCCCTAGGCTTATTCTTGTCCAATTAAGGTTTTCAACAAAGCTTGTGCATCCAATAGGTGTTTTTGTGTCATTGGCTGAACAATTAGGTCATTTTCAACCTCCCTAAGCTTATTTTTGTCCAATAAGGGTTTCTAACCAATCTTGTGCATCCAATAAGTGTGTTTGTGTCATTCGATGAACATTTAGGTCATTTTCGTCCTCCGTAGGCTTATTCTTATCCTATTAGGGTTTTTAACCAATCTTGTGCATCATATAGTTGTGTTTGTGTCATTGGAGGAACATTTAGGTCATTTTCGACTTCCCTACAATTAATCTGGTCCAATTAGGGTTTTTAACCAATCTTGTGCATCCAATAGGTGTTTTTGTGTCATTGGATGAACATTTAGGTCATTTTCGTCCTCCATAGGCCTATTCTCGTCCAATTAGGGTTTATAACCTATCATGTGCATCCAATAGGTGTGTTTGTCATTGGATGAACAATTAGGTCATTTTAGTTCGCCCTAGGCTAATTCTTATTCAATTACGGTTTTTAACGAATCTTGTCCAATTAGGGTTTTTAACTAATCTTTTGCATTCAATCGGTGTGTTTGTGTCATTGGATGAACATTTAGGTCATTTTCGTCCTTCCTAGGCTAATTCTTGTCCAATTAAGGTTTTTAACCAATCTCGTGAATCCAATAGGTGTTTTTTTGTCGTTGGATGAACATTTAGGTCATTTTCATTCTCCCTATGCTTATTCTTGTCTAATTAGGGTTTCTAACCAACCTTGTGCATCCAATATTTGTGTTTGTGACATTAGATGAGCAATTAGGTCATTTTCATCTTCCCTAGGCTTATTCTTGTCCTATTAGGCTTTTTAAAAAGTCTTGTGCTTCCAATAGGTATGTTTGTCTCATTGGATGAACATTTAGGTCATTCTCGTCCTCCCAAGGCTAATTCCTGTCTAATTAAGGTTTTTAACCAATATTGTGCATTATATAGTTGTGTTTGTGTCATTGGATGAACATTTAGGTCATTTTCTTCCTCCCTACACTTAATCTGGTCCAATTAGGGTTTTTAACCAATCTTGTGCATCCAATACGTGTGTTTGTATCATTGGATGAACATTTAGGTCATTTTCGTCCTCCCTAGGCTAATTCTTGCCCAATTAAGGTTTTTAACCAATCTCGTGCATCCAATAAGTGTTTTTGTGTCATTGGATGAACATTTAGGTCATTTTCCTCCTCCCTACACTTTATCTGGTCCAATTAGGGATTTTAACCAATCTTGTGCATCCAATAGTTGTGTTTGTGTCATGCGATGAACAATTAGGTCATTTTCAACCTCCCTAGGCTTATTCTTGTCCAATTGGGGTTTCTAACCAATCTTGTGCATTCATTAGGTGTGTTTGAGTCATTGGACGAACAATTAGGTCATTTTCGTCCGCCCTAGGATAATTCTTGTCCAATTAGGGTTTTTAACTAATCTTTTGCTTTGAATAGGTGTGTTCGTGTCATTGGATGAACATTCAGGTCATTATCGTCTGCCCGAGGCTATGTCTTGTCCAATTAGGGTTTTTAACCAATCTTGTGTATCCAATAGGTGTTTTTGTGTCATTGGATGAACATTTAGCTCATTTTCGTTCTCCCTAGGCTTATTGCTGTTCAATTAGGGTTTTTACCAAATCTTGTGTATCCAATAGATGTGTTTGTGTTATTGGATGAACATTTAGGTCATTTTCGTCTTCCCTTGGCTAATTCTTGTCCAATTAAAGTTTTTAACCAATCTTGTGCATCCGATAGGTGATTTTGTGTCATTGATTGAACATTTAGGTCATCTTTATGCTCCCTAGGCTTATTCTTGTCCAATTACGGTTTTTAACCAATCTTGTGCATCCAATAGGTGTGTTTGTGTCATTCGATGAATATTTTGGTCATTTTCGTCCTCCCTAGGCTTATTCTTATCCTATTAGGGTTTTTAACCTATCTTGTGCATAGTATAGTTGTGTTTGTGTCATTGGATGAACATTTAGGTCATTTTCTTCCTCCCTACACTTAATCTGGTCCAATTAGGGTTTTAACCAATCTTGTGCATCCAATAGGTGTGTTTGTGTCATTTGATGAACATTTAGGTCATTTTCGTCCTCCCTAGGCTAATTCTTGTCCAATTAAGGTTTTTAACCAATCTCGTGAATCCAATAGGTGTTTTTTTGTCGTTGGATGAACATTTAGGTCATTTTCATCCTCCCTAGGCTTATTCTTGTCCAATTACGGTTTCTAACCAACCTTGTGCATCCAATATTTGTGTTTGTGACATTAAATGAACAATTAAGTCATTTTCGTCTTCCCTAGGCTTATTCTTGTCCTATTAGGGTTTTTAAAAAGTCTTGTGCATCCAATAGGTGTGTTTGTCTCATTGGATGACCATTTAGGTCATTTTCGTCCTCCCAAGGCTAATTCCTGTCCAATTAAGGTTTTTAACCAATATTGTGCATCATAAAATTGTGTTTGTGTCATTGGATGAACATTTAGTTCATTTTCTTCCTCCCTACACTTAATCTGGTCCAATTAGGGTTTTTAACCAATCTTGTGCATCCAATAGGTGTGTTTGTGTCATTGGATGAACATTTAGGTCATTTTCGTCCTCCTTTGGCTAATTCTTGTCCAATTAAGGTTTTTAACCAATCTCGTGCATCCAATAGGTGTTTTTGTGTCATTGGATGAACATTTAGGTCTTTTTCTTCCTCCCTACACTTAATCTGGTCCAATTAGGGTTTTTAACCAATCTTGTGCATCCAATACCTGTGTTTGTGTCATTGGATGAACATTTAGGTCATTTTCGTCCTCCCTAGGCTAATTCTTGTCCAATTAAGGTTTTTAACCAATCTCGTGCATCCAATAGGTGTTTTTGTGTCATTGATTGAACATTTAGGTCATTTTCTTCCTCCCTACACTTTATCTGGTCCAATTAGGGATTTTAACCAATCTTGTGCATCCAATAGTTGTGTTTGTGTCATTCGATGAACAATTAGGTCATTTTGAACCTCCCTAGACTTATTCTTGTCCAATTGGGGTTTCTAACCAATCTTGTGCACTCATTAGGTGTGTTTGAGTCATTGGACGAACAATTAGGTCATTTTCGTCCGCCCTAGGATAATTCTTGTCCAATTAGGGTTTTTAACTAATCTTTTGCTTTGAATAGGTGTGTTCGTGTCATTGGATGAACATTAAGGTCCATATCGTCTGCCCGAGGCTATGTCTTGTCCAATTAGGGTTTTAACCAATCTTGTGCATCCAATAGGTGTTTTTGTGTCATTGGATGAACATTTAGCTCATTTTCGTTCTCCCTAGGCTTATTGCTGTTCAATTAGGGTATTTACCAAATCTTGTGTATCCAATAGATGTGTTTGTGTTATTGGATGAACATTTAGGTCATTTTCGTCTTCCCTTGGCTAATTCTTGTCCAATTAAAGTTTTTAACCAATCTTGTGCATCCGATAGGTGATTTTGTGTCATTGATTGAACATTTAGGTCATCTTTATGCTCCCTAGGCTTATTCTTGTCCAATTACGGTTTTTAACCAATCTTGTGCATCCAATAGGTGTGTTTGTGTCATTCG
>JBBPBS010001045.1:8486688-8526160 GCA_037974835.1 Cicer judaicum | reverse complement strand
TTTACCAAATCTTGTGTATCCAATAGATGTGTTTGTGTTATTGGATGAACATTTAGGTCATTTTCGTCTTCCCTTGGCTAATTCTTGTCCAATTAAAGTTTTTAACCAATCTTGTGCATCCGATAGGTGATTTTGTGTCATTGATTGAACATTTAGGTCATCTTTATGCTCCCTAGGCTTATTCTTGTCCAATTACGGTTTTTAACCAATCTTGTGCATCCAATAGGTGTGTTTGTGTCATTCGGTGAATATTTTGGTCATTTTCGTCCTCCCTAGGCTTATTCTTATCCTATTAGGGTTTTTAACCTATCTTGTGCATAATATAGTTGTGTTTGTGTCATTGGATGAACATTTAGGTCATTTTCTTCCTCCCTACACTTAATCTGGTCCAATTAGGGTTTTAACCAATCTTGTGCATCCAATAGGTGTGTTTGTGTCATTTGATGAACATTTAGGTCATTTTCGTCCTCCCTAAGCTAATTCTTGTCCAATTAAGGTTTTTAACCAATCTCGTGAATCCAATAGGTGTTTTTTTGTCGTTGGATGAACATTTAGGTCATTTTCATCCTCCCTAGGCTTATTCTTGTCCAATTACGGTTTCTAACCAACCTTGTGCATCCAATATTTGTGTTTGTGACATTAAATGAACAATTAAGTCATTTTCGTCTTCCCTAGGCTTATTCTTGTCCTATTAGGGTTTTTAAAAAGTCTTGTGCATCCAATAGGTGTGTTTGTCTCATTGGATGACCATTTAGGTCATTTTCGTCCTCCCAAGGCTAATTCCTGTCCAATTAAGGTTTTTAACCAATATTGTGCATCATAAAATTGTGTTTGTGTCATTGGATGAACATTTAGTTCATTTTCTTCCTCCCTACACTTAATCTGGTCCAATTAGGGTTTTTAACCAATCTTGTGCATCCAATAGGTGTGTTTGTGTCATTGGATGAACATTTAGGTCATTTTCGTCCTCCTTTGGCTAATTCTTGTCCAATTAAGGTTTTTAACCAATCTCGTGCATCCAATAGGTGTTTTTGTGTCATTGGATGAACATTTAGGTCTTTTTCTTCCTCCCTACACTTAATCTGGTCCAATTAGGGTTTTTAACCAATCTTGAGCATCCAATACCTGTGTTTGTGTCATTGGATGAACATTTAGGTCATTTTCGTCCTCCCTAGGCTAATTCTTGTCCAATTAAGGTTTTTAACCAATCTCGTGCATCCAATAGGTGTTTTTGTGTCATTGATTGAACATTTAGGTCATTTTCTTCCTCCCTACACTTTATCTGGTCCAATTAGGGATTTTAACCAATCTTGTGCATCCAATAGTTGTGTTTGTGTCATTCGATGAACAATTAGGTCATTTTCAACCTCCCTAGGCTTATTCTTGTCCAATTGGGGTTTCTAACCAATCTTATGCACTCATTAGGTGTGTTTGAGTCATTGGACGAACAATTAGGTCATTTTCGTCCGCCCTAGGATAATTCTTGTCCAATTAGGGTTTTTAACTAATCTTTTGCTTTGAATAGGTGTGTTCGTGTCATTGGATGAACATTCAGGTCATTATCGTCTGCCCGAGGCTAAGTCTTGTCCAATTAGGGTTTTTAACCAATCTTGTGCATCCAATAGGTGTTTTTGTGTCATTGGATGAACATTTAGCTCATTTTCGTTCTCCCTAGGCTTATTTCTGTTCAATTAGGGTTTCTACCAAATCTTGTGTATCCAATAGATGTGTTTGTGTTATTGGATGAACATTTAGGTCATTTTCGTCTTCCCTTGGCTAATTCTTGTCCAATTAAAGTTTTTAACCAATCTTGTGCATCCGATAGGTGATTTTGTGTCATTTATTGAACATTTAGGTCATCTTTATCCTCCCTAGGCTTATTCTTGTCCAATTAGGGTTTTTAACCAATCTTGTGCATCCAATAGGTGTGTTTGTGTCATTCGATGAATATTTTGGTCATTTTCGTCCTCCCTAGGCTTATGCTTATCCTATTAGGGTTTTTAACCTATCTTGTGCATAATATAGTTGTGTTTGTGTCATTGGATGAACATTTAGGTCATTTTCTTCCTCCCTACACTTAATCTGGTCCAATTAGGGTTTTAACCAATCTTGTGCATCCAATAGGTGTGTTTGTGTCATTTGATGAACATTTAGGTCATTTTCGTCCTCCCTAGGCTACTTCTTGTCCAATTAAGGTTTTTAACCAATCTCGTGCATCCAATAGGTGTTTTTGTGTTGTCGGATGAACATTTAGGTCATTTTCATCCTCTCCAGGCTTATTCTTGTCCAATTAGGGTTTCTAATCAACCTTGTGCATCCAACATTTGTGTTTGTGTCATTGGACGAACATTTAGGTCATTTTCTTCCTCCCTACAATTAATCTCGTCCAATTAGGGTTTTTAACCAATCTTGTGCATCCAATAGGTGTGTTTGTGTCATTGGATGAACAATTAGGTCATTTTCGACCTCTCTAGGCTTATTCTGGTCCAATTAAGGTTTTCAACATAGCTTGTGCATCCAATAGGTGTTTTTATGTCAATTGCTGAACAATTAGGTCATTTTCGACCTCGCTATGCTAATTCTTGTCCAATTAAGGTTTTTAACCAATCTTGTGCATCCAATAGGTGTTTTGTGTCATTCGATTAATATTTAGGTCATTTTCATCCTCCCTGCACTTAATCTTTTCTAATTAGGGTTTTTCACCAATCTTGTGCATCCAATAGGTGTGTTTGTGTCATTGGATGAGCAATTAGGTCATTTTCTTCCTCCCTACACTTAATCTGGTCCAATTAGGGTTTTTATCCAATCTTGTGCATCCAATAGGTGTGGTTGTGTCATTGGATGAACATTTAGGTCATTTTCGTCCTCCCTAGGCTAATTCTTGTCCAATTAAGGTTTTTAACCAATTTTATGCATCCAATAGGTGTGTTAGTGTCATTGGATGAACATTTAGGTCATTTTCATCCTCCCTAGGCTTATTCCTGTTCAATTAGGGTTTCTAACAAATCTTTTGTATCCAATAGATGTGTTTGTGTCAATGGATGAACATTTAGGTCAATTTCGTCCTACCTTGGCTAATTCTTGTCCAATTAAGGTTTTTAACCAATCTAGTGCATCCAACAGGTTATCTTGTGTCATTGGATGAACATTTAGGTCATCTTCATCCTCCCAAGGGTAACTCTTGTGTAATTAGGGTTTTTAACCAATCTTGTGCATCCAATAGGTGTTTTGTGTCATTGGATGAACATTTAGGTCATTTTCGACCTCCCTAGGCTTATTCTTGTCCAATTAGGGATTCTAACCAATCTTTTGCATCCAATAGATGTGTTTGTGTCATTGGATGAACAATTAGGTCATTTTAGTTCGCCCTAGGCTAATTGTTATTCAATTACGGTTTTAAACGAATCTTGTCCAATTATGGTTTTTAACTAATCTTTTGCATTCAATCGGTGTGTTTGTGTCATTGGATGAACATTTAGGTCATTTTCGTCCTCCCTAGGCTAATTCTTGTCCAATAAAGGTTTTTAACCAATCTTGTGCATCCAATAGGTGTTTTTGTGTCGTTGGATGAACATTTAGGTCATTTTCATCATCCCTAGGCTTATTCTTGTCCAATTAGGGTTTTTAACTAATCTTTTGCATTCAATCGGTGTGATTGTGTCATTGGATGAACATTTAGGTCATTTTCGTCCTCCCTAGGCTAATTCTTGTCCAATTAAGGTTTTTAACCAATCTCGTGAATCCAATAGGTGTTTTTTTGTCATTGGATGAACATTTAGTTCATTTTCATCCTCCCTACACTTAGTCTGGTCCAATTACGATTTTTAACCAATCTTGTGCATCCAATAGTTGTGTTTGTGTCATTCGATGAACAATTAGGTCATTTTCGACCTCCCTAGGCTTATTCTTGTCCAATTGGGGTTTCTAACCAATCTTGTGCATTCATTTGGTGTGTTTGAGTCATTGGAGGACCAATTAGGTCTTTTCGTCCGCCTTAGGCTAATTCTTGTCCAATTAGGGTTTTTAACTAATCTTTTGCTTTCAATAGGTATGTTTGTGTCATTAGATGAACATTGAGGTCATTTTCGTCTGCCCTAGGCTAAGTCTTGTCCAATTAGGGTTTTTAACCAATCTTGTGCATCCAATAGGTGTTTTTGTGTCATTGGATGAACATTTAGGTCATTTACGTCCTCCCTAGGCTTATTCCTATTCAATTAGGGTTTCTAAGAAATCTTGTGTATCCAATAGATGTGTTTGTGTCATTGGATGAACATTTAGGTCATTTTCGTCCTCCCTTGGCTAATTCTTTTCCAATTAAAGTTTTTAACCAATCTCGTGCATCCAATAGGTGTTTTTGTGTTGTTGGATGAACATTTAGGTCATTTTCATCCTCTTCAGGCTTATTCTTGTCCAATTAGGGTTTCTAAGCAACCTTGTGCATCCAACATTTGTGTTTGTATCATTGGATGAACATTATGGTCATTTTCGTCCTCCCTAGGCTAATTCTTGTCCAATTAAGGTTTTTAACCAATCTAGTGCATGCAATAGTTTATCTTGTGTCATTGGATGAACATTTAGGTCATCTTCATCCTCCCTAGGTTAATTCTTGTGTAATTAGGGTTTTTAACCAATCTTGTGCATCCAATAGGTGTTTTGTGTCATTGGATGAAAATTTAGGTCATTTTCGACCTCCCTAGGCTTATTCTTGTCCAATTAGGGATTCAAACCAATCTTTTGCATCCAATAGATGTGTTTGTGTCATTGGATGAACAATTAGGTCATTTTAGTTCGCCCTAGGCTAATTGTTATTCAATTACGTTTTTAAACGAATCTTGTCCAATTATGGTTTTTAACTAATCTTTTGCATTCAATCGGTGTGTATGTGTCATTGGATGAACATTTAGATCATTTTCGTCCTCCCTAGGCTAATTCTTGTCCAATTAAGGGTTTTAACCAATCTCGTGCATCAAATAGGTGTTTCTGTGTCGTTGGATGAACATTTAGGTCATTTTCATCATCCCTAGGCTTATTCCTGTTCAATTAGGGTTTCTAACAAATCTTTTGTATCCAATAGATGTGTTTGTGTCATTGGATGAACATTTAGGTCAATTTCGTCCTCCCTAGGCTAATTCTTGTCCAATTAAGGTTTTTAACCAATCTAGTGCATCCAATAGGTGATTTTGTGTCATTCGCTGAAGATTTAGGTCATCTTCATCCTCCCTAGGGTAATTCTTGTGTAATTAGGGTTTTTAACCAATCTTGTGCATTAAATAGGTGTTTTGTGTCATTGGATGAACATTTAGGTCATTTTCGACCTCCCTATACTTATTCTTGTCCAATTAGGGATTCTAACCAATCTTGTGCATCCAATAGATGTGTTTGTGTCATTGGATGAACAATTAGGTCATTTTAGTCCGCCCTAGGCTAATTGTTATTCAATTACGGTTTTAAACGAATCTTGTCCAATTATGGTTTTTAACTAATCTTTTGCATTCAATCGGTGTGTATGTGTCATTGGATGAACATTTAGATCATTTTCGTCCTCCCTAGGCTAATTCTTGTCCAATTAAGGGTTTTAACCAATCTCGTGCATCAAATAGGTGTTTCTGTGTCGTTGGATGAACATTTAGGTCATTTTCATCATCCCTAGGCTTATTCTTGTCCAATTAGGGTTTTTAACTAATCTTTTGCATTCAATCGGTGTGATTGTGTCATTGGATGAACATTTAGGTTATTTTCGTCCTCCCTAGGCTAATTCTTGTCCAATTAAGGTTTTTAACCAATATCGTGAATCCAATAGGTGTTCTTTTGTCGTTGGATGAACATTTAGGTCATTTTCATCCTCCCTAGGCTTATTCTTGTGCAATTACGGTTTCTAACCAACCTTGTGCATCCAATATTTGTGTTTGTGACATTAGATGAACAATTAGGTCATTTTCGTCTTCCCTTGGCTTATTCTTGTCCTGTTAGGCTTTTTAAAAAGTCTTGTGCATCCAATAGGTGTGTTTGTCTCATTGGATGAACATTTAGGTCATTTTCTTCCTCCCAAGGCTAATTCCTGTCCAATTAAGGTGTTTAACCAATATTGTACATCATATAGTTGTGTTTGTGTCATTGGATGAACATTTAGGTCATTTTCTTCCTCCCTACAATTAATCTCGTCCAATTAGGGTTTTTAACCAATCTTGTGCATCCAATAGGTGTGTTTGTGTCATTGGATGAACATTTAGGTCATTTTCGTCCTCCCTAGGCTAATTCTTGTCCAATTAAGGTTTTTAACCAATCTCGTGCATCACATAGGTATTTTTGTGTCATTGGATGAACATTTAGGTCATTTTCTTCCTCCCTACACTTCATCTGGTCCAATTAGGGTTTTTGACCAATCTTGTGCATCCAATAGTTGTGTTTGTGTCATTCGATGAACAATTAGGTCATTTTCAACCTCCCTAGGCTTATTCTTGTTCAATTGGGGTTTCTAACCAATCTTGTGCATTCATTAGGTGTGTTTGTGTCATTGCACGAACAATTAGGTCATTTTCGTCCGCCTTAGGCTAATTTTTGTCCAATTAGGGTTTTTAACTAATCTTTTGCTTTCAATAGGTATGTTTGTGTCATTGGATGAACATTGAGGTTATTTTCGTCTGCCCTAGGCTAAGTGTTGTCCAATTAGGGTTTTTGACCAATCTTGTGCATCCAATAGTTGTGTTTGTGTCATTCGATGAACAATTAGGTCATTTTCAACCTCCCTAGGCTTATTCTTGTCCAATTGGGGTTTCTAACCAATCTTGTGCATTCATTAGGTGTGTTTGTGTCATTGGACGAACAATTAGGTCATTTTCGTCCGCCTTAGGCTAATTTTTGTCCAATTAGGGTTTTTAACTAATCTTTTGCTTTCAATAGGTATGTTTGTGTCATTGGATGAACATTGAGGTTATTTTCGTCTGCCCTAGGCTAAGTGTTGTCCAATTAGGGTTTTTGACCAATCTTGTGCATCCAATAGTTGTGTTTGTGTCATTCGATGAACAATTAGGTCATTTTCAACCTCCCTAGGCTTATTCTTGTCCAATTGGGGTTTCTAACCAATCTTGTGCATTCATTAGGTGTGTTTGTGTCATTGGACGAACAATTAGGTCATTTTCGTCCGCCTTAGGCTAATTTTTGTCCAATTAGGGTTTTTAACTAATCTTTTGCTTTCAATAGGTATGTTTGTGTCATTGGATGAACATTGAGGTTATTTTCGTCTGCCCTAGGCTAAGTCTTGTCCAATTAGGGTTTTTGACCAATCTTGTGCATCCAATAGTTGTGTTTGTGTCATTCGATGAACAATTAGGTCATTTTCAACCTCCCTAGGCTTATTCTTGTCCAATTGGGGTTTCTAACCAATCTTGTGCATTCATTAGGTGTGTTTGTGTCAATGGACGAACAATTAGGTCATTTTCGTCCGCCTTAGGCTAATTTTTGTCCAATTAGGGTTTTTAACTAATCTTTTGCTTTCAATAGGTGTTTTTGTGTCATTGGATGAACATTTAGGTCATTTTCGTCTTCTCTAGGCTTATTCCTGTTCAATTAGGGTTTCTAACAAATCTTGTGTATCCAATAGATGTGTTTGTGTCATTGGATGAACATTTAGGTCATTTTCGTCCTCCCTTGGCTAATTCTTGTCCAATTAAAGTTTTTAACCAATCTTGTGCATCCGATAGGTAATTTTGTGTGATTGATTGAACATTTAGGTCATCTTTATCCTCCCTAGGCTTATTCTTGTCCAATTAGGGTTTTTAACCAATCTTGTGCATCCAATAGGTGTGTTTGTGTCATTCGATGAATATTTTGGTCATTTTCGTCCTCCTTAGGCTTATGCTTATCCTATGAGGGGTTTTAACCTATCTTGTGCATAATATAGTTGTGTTTGTGTCATTGGATGAACATTTAGGTCATTTTCTTCCTCGCTACACTTAATCTGGTCCAATTAGGGTTTTAACAATTCTTGTGCATCCAATAGGTGTGTTTGTGTCATTTGATGAACATTTAGGTCATTTTCGTCCTCCCTAGGCTACTTCTTGTCCAATTAAGGTTTTTAACCAATCTCGTGCATCCAATAGGTGTTTTTGTGTTGTTGGATGAACATTTAGGTCATTTTCATCCTCTCCAGGCTTATTCTTGTCCAATTAGGGTTTCTAATCAAGCTTGTGCATCCAACATTTGTGTTTGTGTCATTGGATGAACATTTAGGTCATTTTCTTCCTCCCTACAATTAATCTCGTCCAATTAGGGTTTTTAACCAATCTTGTGCATCCAATAGGTGTGTTTGTGTCATTGGATGAACAATTAGGTCATTTTCGACCTCTCTAGGCTTATTCTGGTCCAATTAAGGTTTTCAACATAGCTTGTGCATCCAATAGGTGTTTTTATGTCAATTGCTGAACAATTAGGTCATTTTCGACCTCGCTAAGCTAATTTTTGTCCAATTAGGGTTTTTAACCAATCTTGTGCATCCAATAGGTGTTTTGTGTCATTCAATTAAAATATTTTGGTCATTTTCGTCCTCCCTAGGCTTATTCTTATCCTATTAGGGTTTGTAACCAATCTTGTGCATCATATAGTTGTGTTTGTGTCATTGGATGAACAATTAGGTCATTTTCTTCCTCCCTACACTTAATCTGGTCCAATTAGGGTTTGTATCCAATCTTGTGCATCCAATAGGTGTGGTTGTGTCATTGGATGAACATTTAGGTCATTTTCGTCCTCCCTAGGCTAATTCTTGTCCAATTAAGGTTTTTAACCAATTTTATGCATCCAATAGGTGTGTTTGTGTCATTGGATGAACATTTAGGTCATTTTCGTCCTCCCTAGGCTTATTCCTGTTCAATTAGGGTTTCTAACAAATCTTTTGTATCAAATAGATGTGTTTGTGTCAATGGATGAACATTTAGGTCAATTTCGTCCTCCATAGGCTAATTCTTGTCCAATTATGGTTTTTAACCAATCTAGTGCATCCAATAGGTTATCTTGTGTCATGGGATGAACATTTAGGTCATCTTCATCCTCCCAAGGGTAATTCTTGTGTAATTAGGGTTTTTAACCAATCTTGTGCATCCAATAGGTGTTTTGTGTCATTGGATGAACATTTAGGTCATTTTCGACCTCCCTAGGCTTATTCTTGTCCAATTAGGGATTCTAACCAATCTTTTGCATCCAATAGATGTGTTTGTGTCATTGGATGAACAATTAGGTCATTTTAGTTCGCCCTAGGCTAATTGTTATTCAATTACGGTTTTAAACGAATCTTGTCCAATTATGGTTTTTAACTAATCTTTTGCATTCAATCGGTGTGTTTGTGTCATTGGATGAACATTTAGGTCATTTTCGTCCTCCTTAGGCTAATTCTTGTCCAATTAAGGTTTTTAACCAATCTTGTGCATCCAATAGGTGTTTTTGTGTCGTTGGATGAACATTTAGGTCATTTTCATCATCCCTAGGCTTATTCTTGTCCAATTAGAGTTTTTAACTAATCTTTTGCATTCAATCGGTGTGATTGTGTCATTGGATGAACATTTAGGTCATTTTCGTCCTCCCTAGGCTAATTCTTGTCCAATTAAGGTTTTAAACCAATCTCGTGAATCCAATAGGTGTTTTTTTGTCGTTGGATGAACATTTAGTTCATTTTCATCCTCCCTACACTTAATCTGGTCCAATTAGGGTTTTTAACCAATCTTGAGCATCCAATAGTTGTGTTTGTGTCATTCGATGAACAATTAGGTCATTTTCGACCTCCCTAGGCTTATTCTTGTCCAATTGGGGTTTCTAACCAATCTTCTGCATTCATTTGGTGTGTTTGAGTCATTGGAGGACCAATTAGGTCTTTTCGTCCGCCTTAGGCTAATTCTTGTCCAATTAGGGTTTTTAACTAATCTTATGCTTTCAATAGGTATGTTTGTGTCATTGGATGAACATTGAGGTCATTTTCGTCTGCCTTAGGCTAAGTCTTGTCCAATTAGGGTTTTTAACCAATCTTGTGCATCCAATAGGTGTTTTTGTGTCATTGGATGAACATTTATGTCATTTTCGTCCTCCCTAGGCTTATTCCTGTTCAATTAGGGTTTCTAACAAATCTTGTGTATCCAATAGATGTGTTTGTGTCATTGGATGAACATTTAGGTCATTTTCGTCCTCCCTTGGCTAATTCTTTTCCAATTAAAGTTTTTAACCAATGTTGTGCATCCGATAGGTGATTTTGTGTCATTGATTGAGCATTTAGGTCATCTTTATCCTCCCTAGGCTTATTCTTGTCCAATCAGGGTTTGTAACCAATCTTGTGCATCCAATAGGTGTGTTTGTGTCATTCGATGAATATTTTGGTCATTTTCGTCCTCCCTAGGCTTATTCTTATCCAATTAGGGTTTTTAACATATCTTGTGCATCATATAGTTGTGTTTGTGTCATTGGATGAACAATTAGGTCATTTTCGACCTCCCAAGTGTTACCCTTGTCCAATTATGGTTTCTAACCAATCTCTTGCATCCAATAGGTGTGTTTGTGTCATTGGATGAACAATTAGGTCATTTTCGACCTCTCTAGGCTTATTCTGGTCCAATTAAGGTTTTCAGCATAGCTTGTGCATCCAACAGGTGTTTTAATGTCAATTGCAGAACAATTAGGTCATTTTCGACTTCGCTATGCTAATTCTTGTCCAATTAGGGTTTTTAACCAATCTTGTGCATCCAATACGTGTTTTGTGTCATTCGATTATTATTTAGGTCATTTTCATCCTCCCTACACTTAATCTTTTCTAATTAGGGTTTGTCACCAATCTTGTGCATCCAATAGGTGTGTTTGTGTCATTGGATGAACAATTAGGTCATTTTCTTCCTCCCTACACTTAATCTGGTCCAATTAAGGTTTTTATCCAATCTTGTGCATCCAATAGGTGTGGTTGTGTCATTGGATGAACATTTAGGTCATTTTCGTCCTCCCTAGGCTAATTCTTGTCCAATTAAGGTTTTTAACCAATTTTATGCATCCAATAGGTGTGTTTGGGTCATTGGATGAACATTTAGGTCATTTTCGTCCTCCCTAGGCTTATTCCTGTTCAATTAGGGTTTCTAACAAATCTTTTGTATCCAATAGATGTGTTTGTGTCAGTGGATGAACATTATGGTCAATTTCGTCCTCCCTAGGCTAATTCTTGTCCAATTAAGGTTTTTAACCAATCTAGTGCATGCAATAGTTTATCTTGTGTCATTGGATGAACATTTAGGTCATCTTCATCCTCCCTAGGGTAATTCTTGTGTAATTAGGGTTTTTAACCAATCTTGTGCATCCAATAGGTGTTTTGTATCATTGGATGAACATTTAGGTCATTTTCGACCTCCCTAGGCTTATTCTTGTCCAATTAGGGATTCTAACCAATCTTTTGCATCCAATAGATGTGTTTGTGTCATTGGATGAACAATTAGGTCATTTTAGTCCGCCCTAGGTTAATTGTTATTCAATTACGGTTTTAAACGAATCTTGTCCAATTATGGTTTTTAACTAATCTTTTGCATTCAATCGGTGTGTTTGTGTCATTGGATGAACATTTAGGTCATTTTCGTCCTCCCTAGGCTAATTCTTGTCCAATTAAGGTTTTTAACCAATCTTGTGCATCCAATAGGTGTTTTTGTGTCGTTGGATGAACATTTAGGTCATTTTCATCATCCCTAGGCTTATTCTTGTCCAATTAGGGTTTTTAACTAATCTTTTGCATTCAATCGGTGTGATTGTGTCATTGGATGAACATTTAGGTCATTTTCGTCCTCCCTAGGCTAATTCTTGTCCAATTAAGGTTTTTAACCAATCTCGTGAATCCAATAGGTGTTCTTTTGTCGTTGGATGAACATTTAGGTCATTTTCATCCTCCCTAGGCTTATTCTTGTCCAATTACGGTTTCTAACCAACCTTGTGCATCCAATATTTGTGTTTGTGACATTAGATGAACAATTAGGTCATTTTCGTCTTCCCTTGGCTTATTCTTGTCCTGTTAGGCTTTTTAAAAAGTCTTGTGCATCCAATAGGTGTGTTTGTCTCATTGGATGAACATTTAGGTCATTTTCTTCCTCCCAAGGATAGCTCCTGTCCAATTAAGGTGTTTAACCAATATTGTGCATCATATAGTTGTGTTTGTGTAATTGGATGATCATTTAGGTCATTTTCTTCCTCCCTACAATTAATCTGGTCCAATTAGGGTTTTTAACCAATCTTGTGCATCCAATAGGTGTGTTTGTGTCATTGGATGAACATTTAGGTCATTTTCGTCCTCCCTAGGCTAATTCTTGTCTAATTAAGGTTTTTAACCAACCTCGTGCATCCAATAGGTATTTTTGTGTCATTGGATGAACATTTAGGTCATTTTCTTCCTCCCTACACTTCATCTGGTCCAATTAAGGTTTTTGACCAATCTTGTGCATCCAATAGTTGTGTTTGTGTCATTCGATGAACAATTAGGTCATTTTCAACCTCCCTAGGCTTATTCTTGTCCAATTGGGGTTTCTAACCAATCTTGTGCATTCATTAGGTGTGTTTGTGGCATTGGACGAACAATTAGGTCATTTTCGTCCGCCTTAGGCTAATTTTTGTCCAATTAGGGTTTTTAACAAATCTTTTGCTTTCAATAGGTATGTTTGTGTCATTGGATGAACATTGAGGTTATTTTCGTCTGCCCTAGGCTAAGTCTTGTCCAATTAGGGTTTTTAACCAATCTTGTGCATCCAATAGATGTGTTTGTGTCATTTGATGAACATTTAGGTCATTTTCGTCCTCCCTAGGCTACTTCTTGTCCAATTAAGGTTTTTAACCAATCTCGTGCATCCAATAGGTGTTTTTGTGTCGTTGGATGAACATTTAGGTCATTTTCATCCTCTCCAGGCTTATTCTTGTCCAATTAGGGTTTCTAACCAACCTTGTGCATCCAACATTTGTGTTTGTGTCATTGGATGAACAATTAGGTCATTTTCGACCTCCCTAGTGTTATTCTTGTCCAATTATGGTTTCTAACCAATCTCGTGCATCCAATAGGTGTGTTTGTGTGATTGGAAGAACAATTAGGTCATTTTCGACCTCTCTAGGTTTATTCTGGTCCAATTAAGGTTTTCAACATAGCTTGTGCATCCAATAGGTGTTTTTATGTCAATTGCTGAACAATTAGGTCATTTTCGACCTCGCTATGCTAATTCTTGTCCAATTAGGGTTTTTAACCAATCTTGTGCATCCAATAGATGTTTTGTGTCATTCGATTAATATTTAGGTCATTTTCATCCTCCCTACACTTAATCTTTTCTAATTAGGGTTTTTCACCAATCTTGTGCATCCAATAGGTGTGTTTGTGTCATTGGATGAACATTTAGGTCATTTTCGTCCACCCTAGGCTTATTCCTGTTCAATTAGGGTTTCTAACGAATCTTTTGTATCCAATAGATGTGTTTGTGTTAGTGGATGAACATTTAGGTCAATTTTGGCCTCCCTAGGCTAATTCTTGTGCAATTAGGGTTTTTAACCAATCTTGTGCATCCAATAGGTGTTTTGTGTCATTGGATGAACATTTAGGTCATTTTCGACCTCCCTAGCCTTATTCTTGTGCAATTAGGGATTCTAACCAATCTTGTGCATCCAATAGATGTGTTTGTGTCATTGGATGAACAATTAGGTCATTTTAGTCCACCCTAGGCAAATTCTTATTCAATTACGGTTTTTAACGAATCTTGTCCAATTAGGGTTTTTAACTAATCTTTTGCATTCAATCGGTGTGTTTGTGTCATTGGATGAACATTTAAGTCATTTTCGTCCTCCCTAGGCAAATTCTTGTCCAATTAATGTTTTTAACCAATCTCGTGCATCCAATAGGTGTTTTTGTGACATTGGTCGAACATTTAGGTCATCTTCATCCTCCCTAGGGTTATTCTTGTGTAATTAGGGTTTTTGACCATTCTTGTGTTTCCAATAGGTATTTTGTGTCATAGGATGAACATTTAGGTTATTTTCGACCTCCCTAGGCTTATTCTTGTCCAATTAGGGATTCTAACCAATCTTGTGCATCCAATAGATGTGTTTGTGTCATTGGATGAACAATTAGGTCATTTTAGTCCGCCCTAGGCTAATTGTTATTCAATTACGGTTTTTAACGAATCTTGTCCAATTAGGGTTTTTAACCAATCTTGTGCATCCAATAGGTGTTTTGGGTCATTCGCTGAATATTTAGGTCATTTTCATCCTCCCTACACTTAATCTTTTCTAATTAGGGTTTTTCACCAATCTTGTGCATCCAATAGGTGTGTTTGTGTCATTGGATGAACAATTAGGTCATTTTCTTCCTCCCTACACTTAATCTGGTCCAATTAGTGTTTTTATCCAATCTTGTGCATCCAATAGGTGTGGTTGTGTCATTGGATGAACATTTAGGTCATTTTCGTCCTCCCTAGGCTAATTCTTGTCCAATTAAGGTTTTTAACCAATCTTATGCATCCAATAGGTGTGTTTGTGTCATTCGATGAACATTTAGGTAATTTTCGTCCTCCCTAGGCTTATTCCTGTTCAATTAGGATTTCTAACAAATCTTTCGTATCCAATAGATGTGTTTGTGTCATTGGATGAACATTTAGGTCAATTTCGTCCTCCGTAGGCTAATTCTTGTCCAATTAAGGTTTTTAACCAATCTTGTGCATCCAATAGGTGATTTTGTGTCATTGGATGAACATTTAGGTCATCTTCATCCTCCCTAGGGTAATTCTTGTGTAATTAGGGTTTTTAACCAATTTTGTTCATCCAATAGGTGTTTTGTGTCATTGGATGAATATTTAGGTCATTTTCGACCTCCCTAGGCTTATTCTTGTCCAATTAGGGATTCTAACCAATCTTGTGCATCCAATAGATGTGTTTGTGTCATTGAATGAACAATTAGGCCATTTTAGTCCGTTCTAGGCTAATTGTTATTCAATTACGGTTTTGAACGAATCTTGTCCAATTATGGTTTTTAACTAATCTTTTGCATTCAATCGGTGTGTTTGTGTCATTGGATGAACATTTAGGTCATTTTCGTCCTCCCTAGGCTAATTCTTGTCCAATTAAGGTTTTTAACCAATCTCGTGCATCATATAGGTGTTTTTGTGTCGTTGGATGAAATTTAAGTCATTTTGATCCTCCATATGCTTATTCTTGTCCAATTAGGGTTTCTTACCAACCTTGTGCATCCAATATTTGTGTTTGTGACATTAAATGAACAATTAGGTCATTTTCGTCTTCCCCAGGCTTATTCTTGTCCTATTAGAGTTTTTAAAAAGTCTTGTGCATCCAATAGGTGTGTTTGTCTCATTGGATAACCATTTAGGTCATTTTCGTCCTCCCAAGGCTAATTACTGTCCAATTAAGGTTTTTAACCAATATTGTGCATCATATAATTGTGTTTGTGTCATTGGATGAACATTTAGGTCATTTTCTTCCTCCCTACACATAATCTGGTCCAATTAGGGTTTTTAACCAATCTTGTGCATCCTATAGGTGTGTTTGTGTCATTGGATGAACATTTAGGTCATTTTCGTCCTCCCTTGGCTAATTCTTGTCCAATTAAGGTTTTTAACCAATCTCGTGCATCCAATAGTTGTTTTTGTGTCATTGGATGAACATTTAGGTCTTTTTCTTCCTCCCTACACTTAATCTGGTCCAATTAGGGTTTTTAACCAATCTTGTGCATCCAATAGTTGTGTTTGTGTCATTCGATAAACAATTAGGTCATTTTCAACCTCCCTAGGCTTATTCTTGTCCAATTGGGGTTTCTAACCAATCTTGTGGATTCCTTAGGTGTGTTTGAGTCATTGGAGGAACAATTAGGTCATTTTCGTCCGCCTTAGGCTAATTAGGGTTTTTAACTAATCTTTTGCTTTCAATAGGTATGTTTGTGTCATTGGATGAACATTGAGGTCATTTTCGTCTGCCCTAGGCTATGTCTTGTCCAATTAGCATTTTTAACCAATCTTATGCATAAAATAGGTGTTTTTGTGTCATTGGATGAACATTCAGGTCATTTTCGTCCTCCCTAGGCTTATTCCTGTTCAATTAGGGTTTCTAACAAATCTTGTGTATCCAATAGATGTGTTTGTGTCATTGGATGAACATTTAGGTCATTTTCGTCCTCCCTTGGCTTATTCTTTTCCAATTAATGTTTTTAACCAATCTTGTGCATCCGGTAGGTGATTTTGTGTCATTGATTGATCATTTAGGTCATCTTTATCCTCCCTAGGCTTATTCTTGTCCAATTAGGGTTTTTAACCAATCTTGTGCATCCAATAGGTGTGTTTGTGTCATTCGATGAATATTTTGGTCATTTTCGTCCCCCCTAGGCTAATTCTTATCCTATTAGGGTTTTTAACCTATCTTGTGCATCATATAGTTGTGTTTGTGTCAATGGATGAACATTTAGGTCATTTTCTTCCTCCCTACACTTAATCTGGTCCAATTAGGGTTTTAACCAATCTTGTGCATCCAACAAGTGTGTTTGTGTCATTTAATGAACATTTAGGTCATTTTTGTCCTCCCTAGGCTACTTCTTGTCCAATTAAGGTTTTTAACCAATCTCGTGCATCCAATAGGTCTTTTTGTGTCGTTGGATGAACATTTAGGTCATTTTCGTCCTCCCTAGGCTTATTCCTGTTCAATTAGGATTTCTAACAAATCTTTTGTATCCAATAGATGTGTTTGTGTCAGTGGATGAACATTTAGGTCAATTTCGTCCTCCCTAGGCAAATTCTTGTCCAATTAAGGTTTTTAACCAATCTTGTGCATCCAATAGGTTATTTTGTGTCATTGGATGAACATTTAGGTCATCTTCATCCTCCCTAGGGTAATTCTTGTGTAATTAGGGTTTTTAACCAATCTTGTGCATCCAATAGGTGTTTTGTGTCATTGGATGAACAATTAGGTCATTTTAGTCCGCGCTAGGTTAATTGTTATTTAATTACGGTTTTAAACGAATCTTGTCCAATTATGGTTTTTAACTAATCTTTTGCATTCAATCGGTGTGTTTGTGTCATTGGATGAACATTTAGGTCATTTTCGTCCTCCCTAGGCTAATTCTTGTCCAATTAAGGTTTTTAACCAATCTCGTGCATCCAATAGGTGTTTTTGTGTCGTTGGATGAACATTTAGGTCATTTTCATCATCCCTAGGCTTATTCTTTTCCAATTAGGGTTTCTTACCAACCTTGTGCATCCAATATTTGTGTTTGTGACATTAAATGAACAATTAGGTCATTTTCGTCTTCCCTTGGCTTATTCTTGTCCTATTAGGCTTTTTAAAAAGTCTTGTGCATCCAATAGGTGTGTTTGTCTCATTGGATGACCATTTAGCTCATTTTCGTCCTCCCAAGGCTAATTCCTGTCTAATTAAGGTTTTTAACCAATATTGTACATGATATAGTTCTGTTTGTGTCATTGGATGAACATTTAGGTCATTTTCTTCCTCCGTACACTTAATCTGCTCCAATTAGGGTTTTTAACCAATCTTGTGCATCCAATATGTGTGTTTGTGTCATTGGATGAACTTTTAGGTCATTTTCTTCCTCCCTACACTTAATCTGGTCCAATTAGGGTTTTTAACCAATCTTGTGTATCCAATAGTTGTGTTTGTGTCATTCGATGAACAATTAGGTCATTTTCAACCTCCCTAGGCTTATTCTTGTCCAATTGGGGTTTCTAACCAATCTTGTGCATTCATTAGGTGTGTTTGAGTCATTGGACGAATAATTAGGTCATTCTCGTCCGCCTTAGGCTAATTCTTGTCCAATTAGGGTTTTTAACTAATCTTTTGCTTTCAATAGGTATGTTTCTGTCATTGGATGAACATTGAGGTCATTTTCGTCTGCCCTAGGCTAAGTCTTGTCCAATTAGGGTTTTTAACCAATCTTGTGCATCCAATAGGTGTTTTTGTGTCATTGGATGAACATTTAGGTCATTTTCGTCCTCCCTAGGCTTATTCCTCTTCAATTAGGGTTTCTAACAAATCTTTTGTATCCAATAGATGTGTTTGTGTCATTGGATGAACATTTAGGTCATTTTCGTCCTCCCTTGCCTAATTCTTGTCCAATAAAAGTTTTGTTAACCAATCATGTGCATCCGATAGGTAATTTTGTGTCATTGATTGAACATTTTGGTCATCTTTATCCTCCATAGGCTTATTCTTGTCCAATTAGGGTTTGTAACCAATCTTGTGCATCCAATAGGTGTGTTTGTGTCATTCGATGAATATTTCGGTCATTTTCGTCCTCCCTAGGCTTATTCTTATCCTATTAGGGTTTTTAACCTATCTTGTGCATCATATAGTTGTGTTTGTGTCATTGGATGAACATTTAGGTTATTTTCTTCCTCCCTACACTTCATCTGGTCCAGTTAGGGTTTCAACCAATCTTGTGCATCCAATAGGTGTGTTTGTGTCATTTGATGAACATTTAGGTCATTTTCGTCCTTCCTAGGCTACTTCTTGTCCAATTAAGGTTTTTAACCAATCTCGTGCATCCAATAGGTGTTTTTGTGTCGTATGATGAACATTTAGGTCATTTTCATCCTCTCTAGACTTATTCTTGTCCAATTAGGGTTTCGAACCAATCTTGTGCATCCAATAGGTGTATTTGTGTCATTGGATGAACAATTTGGTCATTTTCGACCTCTCTAGGCTTATTCTGGTCCAATTAAGGTTTTCAACATAGCTTGTGCATCCAATAGGTGTTTTGGGTCATTCGATGAATATTTAGGTCATTTTCATCCTCCCTACACTTAATCTTTACTAATTAGGGTTTTTATCCAATCTTGTGCATCCAATAGGTGTGTTTGTGTCATTGGATGAACAATTAGGTCATTTTCTTCCTCCCCACACTTAATCTGGTCCAATTAGGGTTTTTATCCAATCTTGTGCACCCAATAGGTGTGGTTGTGTCATTGGATGAACATTTAGGTCATTTTCGTCCTCCGTAGGCTAATTCTTGTCCAATTAAGGTTTTTAACCAATCTTATGCATCCAATAGGTGTGTTTGTGTCATTGGATGTACATTTAGGTCATTTTCGTCCTCCCTAGGCTTATTCCTGTTCAAATAGGGTTTCTAACAAATCTTTTGTATCCAATTGATATGTTTGTGTCATTGGATGAACATTTAGGTCAATTTCATCCTCCCTAGGCTAATTCTTGTCCAATTAAGGTTTTTAACCAATCTTGCGCATCCTATAGGTGATTTTGTGTCATTGGATGAACATTTAAGTCATTTTCGACCTCCCTAGGCTTATTCTTGTCCAATTTAGGATTCTAACCAATCTTGTGCATCCAATTGATGTGTTTGTGTCTTTGGATGAACAATTAGGTCATTTTAGTCCGCCCTAGGCTAATTCTTATTCAATTACGGTTTTTAACGAATCTTGTCCAATTAGGGTTTTTAACTAATCTTATGCATTCAATCGGTGTGTTTGTGTCAACTGATGAACATTTAGGTCATTTTCGTCCTCCCTAGGCTAATTCTTGTCCAATTAAGGTTTTTAACCAATCTCGTGCATCCAATAGGTGTTTTTGTGTCGTTGGATGAACATCTAGGTCATTTTCATCCTCCCTAGGCTTATTCTTGTCCAATTAGGGTTCCTTACCAACCTTGTGCATGCAATATTTGTGTTTGTGACATTAGATGAACAGTTATGTCATTTTCGTCTTCCCTAGGCTTGTTCTTGTCCTATTAGGCTTTTTAAAAAGTCTTGTGCATCCAATAGGTGTGTTTGTCTCATTGGATGACCATTTAGGTCATTTTCGTCCTCCCAAGGCAAATTCCTGTCCAATGAAGGTTTTTAACCAATATAGTGCATCATATAGTTCTGTTTGTGTCATTGGATGAACATTTAGGTCATTTTCTTCCTCCCTACACTTAATCTGGTCCAATTAGGGTTTTTAATCAATCTTGTGCATCCAATAGGTGTGTTTGTTTCATTGGATGAACATTTAGGTCATTTTCGTCCTCCCTAGGCTAATTCTTGTCCAATTAAGGTTTTTAACCAATCTCGTGCATCCAATAAGTGTTTTTGTGTCATTGGATGAACATTTAGGTCATTTTCTTCATCCCTACACTTAATCTGGTCCAATTAGGGTTTTTACCCAATCTTGTGCATCCAATAGTTGTGTTTGTGTCATTCAATAAACAATTAGGTCATTTTCAACCTTCCTAGGCTTATTCTTGTCAAATTGGGGTTGCTAACCATTCTTGTGCATTCATTAGGTGTGTTTGAGTCATTGGACGAACAATTAGGTCATTTTCGTCCGCCCTAGGCTAATTCTTGTCCAATTAGGGTTTTTAACTAATCTTTTGCTTTCAATAGGTATGTTTGTGTCATTGGATGAACATTGAGGTCATTTACGACCTCCCTATTGTTATTCTTGTCCAATTAGGGTTTTGAACCAATCTTGTGCATCCAATAGGTGTTTTTGTGTCATTGGATGAAAATTTAGGTCATTTTCGTCCTCCCTAGGGTTATTCCTGTTCAATTAGGGTTTCTAACAAATCTTGTGTATCCAATAGATGTGTGTGTGTCATTGGATGAACATTTAGGTCATTTTTGTCCTCCCTTGGCTAATTCTTGTCCTATTAAAGTTTTTAACCGATCTTGTGCATCCGATAGGTGATTTTGTGTCATTGATTCAACATTTAGGTCATCTTTATCCTCCCAAGGCTTATTCTTGTCCAATTAAGGTTTTAACCAATCTTGTGCATCCAATAGGTGTGTTTGTGTCATTCGATGAATATTTTGGTCATTTTCGTTCTCCCTAGGCTTATTCTTATCCTATTGGGGTTTTTAAGCAATCTTGTGCATCATATAGTTGTGTTTGTGTGATTGGATGAACATTTAGGTCATTTTCTTGGTCCCTACACTTAATCTGGTCCAATTATGGTTTTTAACCAATCTTGTGCATCCAATAGGTGTGTTTGTGTCATTTGATGAACATTTAGGTCATTTTCGTCCTCCCTAGGCTACTTCTTGTCCAATTAAGGTTTTTAACCAATCTCATGCATCCAATAGGTGTGTTTGTGTCATTTGATGAACATTTAGGTCATTTTCATCCTCCCTAGGCTTATTCTTGTCCAATTAGGGTTTCTAATCAACCTTGTGCATCCAACATTTGTGTTTGTGTCATTAGATGAACAAGTAGGTCATTTTCGACCTCCCTAGTGTTATTCTTGTCCAATTATGGTTTCTAACCAATCTCGTGCTTCCAATAGTTGTGTTTGTTTCATTGGATGAACAATTAGGTCATTTTCGACCTCTCTAGGCTTATTCTGGTCCAATTTAGGTTTTCAACATAGCTTGTGCATCCAATAGGTGTTTTTATGTCAATTGCTGAACAATTAGGTCATTTTCGACCTCGCTATGCTAATTCTTGTCCAATTAGGGTTTTTAACCAAGCTTGTGGATCCAATAGGTGTTTTGTGTTATTGGATGAATATTTAGGTTATTTTCTTCCTCCCTACACTTAATCTTTTCTAATTAGGGTTTTTAACCAATCTTGTGCCTCCAATAGGTGTGTTTGTGTCATTGGATGAACAATTACGTCATGTTCTTCCTCCCTAAACTTAATCTGGTCCAATTCGGGTTTTTATCCCATCTTGTGCATCCAATAGCTGTGGTTGTGTCATTGGATGAACATTTTGGTCATTTGCGTCCTCCCTTGGCTAATTCTTGTCCAATTAAGATTTTTAACCAATCTTATGCATCCATTAGGTGTGTTTGTGTCATTGGATGAACATTTAGGTCATTTGTCCTCCCTAGGCTTATTCCTGTTCAATTAGGGTTTCTAACAAATCTTTTGTATCCAATAGATGTGTTTGTGTCATTGGATGAACATTTAGGTAAATTTTGTCCTCCCTAGGCTAATTCTTGTCCAATTAAGGTTTTTAACCAATCTTGTGCATCCAATAGGTCAATTTCGTCCTCCCTAGGCCTAGTGTTGTCCAATTCGGGTTTTTAACCAATCTTGTGCATCCAATAGGTGTGTTTGTGTCATTGGATGAACATTTAGGTCATTTTCGTCCTCCCTAGGGTTATTCCTGTCCAATTAGGGTTTCAAACCAATCTTCTACATCGAATAAGTTCGTTTTTGTCATTGGATGAACATTTAGGTCATTTTCGTCCTCGCTAAACTTAGTTTTGTTTTATTAGAGTTTTCAACCAATCTTGTGCATCCAATACGTGTGTTTGTGTCATTGGATCAAGATTTAGGTCATTTTCGACCTCCCTAGGCTTATTCTTGTCCAATTAGGGATTCTAACCAATCTTGTGCATCCAATAGATGTGTTTGTGTAATTGGATGAACCATTAGGTCATTTTAATCTGCCGTAGGCTAATTCTTGTTCAATTACGGTATTTAACGAATCTTGTCCAATTAGGGTTTTTAACTAATCTTTTGCATTCAATCGGTGTGTTTGTGTCAACTGATGAACATTTAGGTCATTTTCGTCCTCCCTAGGCTAATTCTTGTCCAATTAAGGTTTTTAACCAATCTCGTGCATCCAATAGATGTTTTTGTGTCATTGGATGAACATTTAGGTAATTTTCATCCTCCCTAGGCTTATTCTTGTCCAATTAAGGTTTTTAACCAATCTTGTGCATCCAATATTTGTGGTTGTGACATTAGATGAACAATTAGGTCATTTTCGTCTTCCCTAGGCTTATTCTTGTCCTATTAGGCTTTTTAAAAAGTCTTGTGCATCCAATAGGTGTATTTGTCTCATTGGATGACCATTTAGGTCATTTTCGTCCTCCCAAGGCTAATTCCTATCCAATTAAGGTTTTTAACCAATCTCGTGCATCCAATAGGTGTTTTTGTGACATTGGATGATCATTTAGGTCATTTTCTTCCTCCCTACACTTAATCTGGTCCAATTAGGGTTTTTAACCAATCTTGTGCATCCAATAGTTGTGTTTGTGGCATTCGATGAACAATTAGGTCATTTTCAACCTCCCTAGGCTTATTCTTGTCCAATTGGGGTTTCTAACCAATCTTGTGCATTCATTAGGTGTGTTTGAGTCATTGGCCGAATATTTAGACATTTTCGTCCGCTCTAGGCTAATTCTTGTCCAATTAAGGTTTTTAACTAATCTTTTGCTTTCAATAGGTATGTGTGTGTCATTGGATGAACATTGAGGTCATTTTCGTCTGCCCTAGGCTAAGTCTTGTCCAATTAGGGTTTTTAACCAATCTTGTGCATCCAATAGGTGTTTTTGTGTCATTGGATGAACATTTAGGTCATTTTCGTCCTCCCTAGGCTTATTCTTTTCCAATTAGGGTTTCTAACCAATCTTTTGCTTCGAAGAAGTTCGTTTTTGTCATTGGATGAACATTTTGATCATTTTCGTCCTCACTACACTTAATCTTGTCCAATTAGGGTTTCTAACCAATCTTGTGCATCCAATAGGTGTGTTTGTGTCATGTGATGAACATTTAGGTCATTTTCGTCCTCCCTAAGCTTATTGTTGTCCAATTAAGGTTTTTGACGAATCTTGTGCATCCAATAGGTGTGTTTGTGTCATGTGATGGACATTTAGGTAATTTTCGTCCTCGCTAAGATTATTCTTCTGCAATTAGGATTGTTATCCAATCTTGTACATCTAATAGGTGTGTTTTTGTCATTGGATGAACATTTAGGTCATTTTCGTCCTTCCTAGGCTTATTCTGGTCCAATTTGGGTTTTTAACCAATCTTGTGCATCCAATAAGTTCGTTTTTGTCATTGGATAAACAATTAGGTCATTTCCTTCCTACCTTGTCTAATTCTTGTCCAATTATGTTTTTTAACCAATCTTGTGCATCAAACAGATGTTTGTGTCATTGGATGAACATTTACGTCATTTACATCCTCCCTATCCTTATTATTGTGCAATTACTGTTCTTAACCAATCTTGTGCTTCCAATAGGTGTTTTTGTGTCATTGGAGGAACATTTAGGTCATTTTATTCATCCCTAGGCTTATTCTTGTGCAATTACGGTTTTTAATCAATCTTGTACATCCAATAGGTGTGGTTGTGTCATTAGATGAACATTTAGCTCATTTTCGTCCTCCCTAGGCATAGAGTTGTCCAATTCGGGTTTTTAACCAATCTTGTGCATCCAATAGGTGTGTTTGTATCAATGGATGAACATTTAGGTCATATTCGTACTCTCTAGGCTAATTCTTGTCCAATTAAGGTTTTTACCAAACTGGTGCATCTTATAGATTTGTTTGTGTCATTGGATGAACATTTAGGTCATTTTCGTCCTCACTAAGCCTATTCTTGTCCAATTAGGGTTCAAATCCAATCTTGTGCATCCAATAGGTGTGTTTGTGTCATTGGATGAATAATTAGGTTGTTTTCGTCCTCCCTAGGCTTATTATTTTCCAATTAGGGTTTTTAACCAATCTTGAACATCCAATAGGTGTGTTTGTGTTATTGGATGAACATTTAGGTCATTTTCGTCCTCCCTAGGCTTATTCTTGTCCAATTAGGGTTTTAAACCAATCTTGTGCATCGAAGAAGTTCGTTTTTGTCATGAGATAAACATTTCGGTCATTTTCGTCCTCGCTACAGTTAATCTTGTCCAATTAGGGTTTTTAACCAATCTTGTGCATCCAATAGGTGTGTTTGTGTCATTGGATGAACACTTAGGTCATTTTCGTCCTGCCTAGGCTAATTCTTGTCCAATTAGGGTTTTTAATCAATCTTGTGCAGCCAATGGGTGTGTTTATGTCAATGGATGAAAATTTAGGTCATATTCGTACTCCCTAGGCAAATTCTTGTCCAATTATGGTTTTTACCAAACTTGTGCATCCAATAGATTTGATTGTGTCATTGGATGAACATTTAGGTCATTTTCCTCCTGACTAGGCCTATTCTTGTCCAATTAGGGTTCTAATCCAATCTTGTGCATTCAATAGGTGTGTTTGTGACATAGGATTAACATTTAGGTCATTTTAGTCCTCCCTAGGCTAATTCTTGTCCAATTAGGGTTTTTAACCAATCTTGTGCATCGAATAAGTTCGTTTTTGCCATTGGATGAACATTTAGGTCATTTTCGTCCTCGCTACACTTAATCTTGTCCAATTAGGTATTTTAACCAATCTTGTGCATCCAATAGGTGTGTTTGTGTCATTGGATCAACATTTAGGTCATTTTCGACCTCCCTAGGCTTTTTCTTGTCTAGTTAGGGTTTCTAACCAATGTTGTGCATCGAATAAGTTCGTTTGTGTCATTAGATGAACAATTTGGTTATTTTCGTCCTCCCTAGGCTTATTCTTTTCCAATTAGGGTTTCTACCCAATCTTGTGCATCCAATAGGTGTGTTTGTGCAATTGGATGAACATTTTGGTATTTTTTGTCCTACCTAGGCTAATTCCTTAGGCTAATTCTTCTCCAATTAGGTATTTTACCAAACTTGTGCATCCAATAGATCTGTTTGTGTCTTTGGATGAACATTTAAGTCATTTTCGTCCTCGCTAGGCCAATTCTTGCCCAATTAGGGTTCTAATCCAATCTTGTGCATCCAATAGGTGTGTTCGTGTCATTGGATGAACAATTAGATTATTTTTGTCCTCACAAGGCATATTCTTTTCCAATTAGGGTTTCTAACGAATCTTGTACATCCAACAGGTGTGTTTGTGTCATTGGATCAACATTTAGGTCATTTTCGTCTTCCCTAGGCTTATTCTTGTCGTATTAGGGTTTTAATCCAATCTTGTGCATCGAAGAAGTTCGTTATTGAATTTGGATGAACATTTAGGTCATTTTCGTCCTCGCTACACTTAATCTTGTCCAATTAGGGTTTTTAACCAATCTTGTGCATCCAATCGGTGTGTTTGTGATATTGGATGAACACATAGGTCATTTTCCTCCTGCCTAGGCTAATTCTTCTCCAATTAGGGTTTTTAATCAATCTTGTCCATCCAATAGGTGTGTTTGTGTCAATGGATGAACATTTAGGTCATATTCGTACTCCCTAGGCTAATTCTTGTCCAATTATGGTTTTTACCAAACTTGTGCATCCAATAGATTTGTTTGTGTCATTGGACGAACATTTAGGTCATTTTCATCCTCACTAGGCCTATTCTTGTCCAATTAAGGTTCAAATCCAATCTTGTGCATCCAATAGGTGTGTTTGTGTCATTGGATGAACAATTAGGTTATTTTCATCCTCCCTAGGCTTATTATTTTCCAATTAGGGTTTTTAACCAATCTTGTACATCCAATAGGTGTGTTTGTGTCATTGGATGAACATTTAGGTCATTTTCGTCCAGCCTAGGCTTATTCTTGTCCAATTAGGGTTTTAAACCAATCTTGTGCATCCAATAGGTGTTTTTTTGTCGTTGGATGAACATTTAGTTCATTTTCATCCTCCTTACACTTAATCTGGTCCAATTAGGGTTTTTAACCAATCTTGTCCATCCAATAGTTGTGTTTGTGTCATTCGATGAACAATTAGGTCATTTTCGACCTCCCTAGGCTTATTCTTGTCCAATTGGGGTTTCTAACCAATCTTGTGCATTCATTTGGTGTGTTTGAGTCATTGGAGGACCAATTAGGTCTTTTCGTCCGCCTTAGGCTAATTCTTGTCCAATTAGGGTTTTTAACTAATCTTTTGCTTTCAATAGGTATGTTTGTGTCATTGGATGAACATTGAGATCATTTTCGTCTGCCCTAGGCTAAGTCTTGTCCAATTAGGGTTTTTAACCAATCTTGTGCATCCAATAGGTGTTATTGTGTCATTGGATGAACATTTAGGTGATTTTCGTCCTCCCTAGGCTTATTCCTGTTCAATTAGGGTTTCTAACAAATCTTGTGCATCCAACATTTGTGTTTGTGTCATTGGATGAACATTTAGGTCATTTTCGTCCTCCATAGTGTTATTCTTGTCCAATTAAGGTTTCTACCCAATCTCGTGCATCCAATAGGTGTGTTTGTGTGATTGGATGAACAATTAGGTCATTTTCGACCTCTCTAGGCTTATTCTGGTCCAATTAAGGTTTTCAACATAGCTTTTGCATCCAACAGGCGTTTTTATGTCAATTGCTGAACAATTAGGTCATTTTCGTCCGCCTTAGGCTAATTTTTTTCCAATTAGGGTTTTTAACTAATCTTTTGCTTTCAATAGGTATGTTTGTGTCATTGGATGAACATTGAGGTTATTTTCGTCTGCCCTAGGCTAAGTCTTGTCCAATTAGGGTTTTTAACCAATCTTGTGCATTCAATAGGTGTTTTTGTGTCATTGGATGAACATTTAGGTCATTTTCGTCTTCTCTAGGCTTATTCCAGATCAATTAGGGTTTCTAACAAATCTTGTGTATCCAATAGATGTGTTTGTGTCATTGGATGAACATTTAGGTCATTTTCGTCCTCCCTAGGCTTATTCCTGTTCAATTAGGGTTTCTAACAAATCTTTTGTATCCAATAGATGTGTTTGTGTCAGTGGATGAACATTATGGTCAATTTCGTCCTCCCTAGGCTAATTCTTGTCCAATTAAGGTTTTTAACCAATCTAGTGCATGCAATAGTTTATCTTGTGTCATTGGATGAACATTTAGGTCATCTTCATCCTCCCTAGGGTAATTCTTGTGTAATTAGGGTTTTTAACCAATCTTGTGCATCCAATAGGTGTTTTGTGTCATTGGATGAACATTTAGGTCATTTTCGACCTCCCTAGGCTTATTCTTGTCCAATTAGGGTTTTTAACCAATCTTGTGCATCCGATAGGTAATTTTGTGTGATTGATTGAACATTTAGGTCATCTTTATCCTCCCTAGGCTTATTCTTGTCCAATTAGGGTTTTTAACCAATCTTGTGCATCCAATATGTGTGTTTGTGTCATTCGATGAATATTTTGGTCATTTTCGTCCTCCATAGGCTTATGCTTATCCTATTAGGGTTTTTAACCTATGTTGTGCATAATATAGTTGTGTTTGTCATTGGATGAACATTTAGGTCATTTTCTTCCTCCCTACACTTAATCTGGTCCAATTAGGGTTTTAACCAATCTTGTGCATCCAATAGGTGTGTTTGTGTCATTTGATGAACATTTAGGTCATTATTGTCCTCCCTAGGCTACTTCTTGTCCAATTAAGGTTTTTAACCAATCTCGTGCATCCAATAGGTGTTTTTGTGTTGTTGGATGAACATTTAGGTCATTTTCATCCTCTTCAGGCTTATTCTTGTCCAATTAGGGTTTCTAATCAACCTTGTGCATCCAACATTTGTATTTGTATCATTGGATGAACAATTAGGTCATTTTCGACCTCCCAAGTGTTACTCTTGTCCAATTATGGTTTCTAACCAATCTCTTGCGTCCAATAGGTGTGTTTGTGTCATTGGATGAACAATTAGGTCATTTTCGACCTCTCTAGGCTTATTCTGGTCCAATTAAGGTTTTCAGCATAGCTTGTGCATCCAACAGGTGTTTTTATGTCAATTGCTGAACAATTAGGTCATTTTCGACTTCGCTATGCTAATTCTTGTCCAATTAGGGTTTTTAACCAATCTTGTGCATCCAATAGGTGTTTTGTGTCATTCGATTAATATTTAGGTCATTTTCATCCTCCCTACACTTAATCTTTTCTAATTAGGGTTTGTCACCAATCTTGTGCATCCAATAGGTGTGTTTGTGTCATTGGATGAACAATTAGGTCATTTTCTTCCTCCCTACACTTAATCTGGTCCAATTAGGGTTTTTATCCAATCTTGTGCATCCAATAGGTGTGGTTGTGTCATTGGATGAACATTTAGGTCATTTTCGTCCTCCCTAGGCTATTTCTTGTCCAATTAAGGTTTTTAACAAATTTTATGCATCCAATAGGTGTCTTTGTGTCATTGGATGAACATTTAGGTCATTTTCGTCCTCCCTAGGCTTATTCCTGTTCAATTAGGGTTTCTAACAAATCTTTTGTATCCAATAGATGTGTTTGTTTCAGTGGATGAACATTATGGTCAATTTCGTCCTCCCTAGGCTAATTCTTGTCCAATTAAGGTTTTTAACCAATCTAGTGCATGCAATAGTTTATCTTGTGTCATTGGATGAACATTTAGGTCATCTTCATCCTCCCTAGGGTAATTCTTGTGTAATTAGGGTTTTTAACCAATCTTGTGCATCCAATAGGTGTTTTGTGTCATTGGATGAACATTTAGGTCATTTTCGACCTCCCTAGGCTTATTCTTGTCCAATTAGGGATTCTAACCAATCTTTTGCATCCAATAGATGTGTTTGTGTCATTGGATGAACAATTAGGTCATTTTAGTTCGCCCTAGGCTAATTGTTATTCAATTACGGTTTTAAACGAATCTTGTCCAATTATGGTTTTTAACTAATCTTTTGCATTCAATCGGTGTGTTTGTGTCATTGGATGAACATTTAGGTCATTTTCGTCCTCCCTAGGCTAATTCTTGTCCAATTAAGGTTTTTAACCAATCTTGTGCATCCAATAGGTGTTTTTGTGTTGTTGGATGAACATTTAGGTCATTTTCATCATCCCTAGGCTTATTCTTGTCCAATTAGGGTTTTTAACTAATCTTTTGCATTCAATCGGTGTGATTGTGTCATTGGATGAACATTTAGGTCATTTTCGTCCTCCCTAGGCTAATTCTTGTCCAATTAAGGTTTTTAACCAATCTCGTGAATCCAATAGGTGTTTTTTTGTCGTTGGATGAACATTTAGGTCATTTTCATCCTCCCTAGGCTTATTCTTGTCCAATAATGGTTTCTAACCAACCTTGTGCATCCAATATTTGTGTTTGTGACATTAGATGAACAATTAGGTCATTTTCGTCTTCCCCAAGCTTATTCTTGTCCTGTTAGGCTTTTTAAAAAGTCTTGTGCATCCAATAGGTGTGTTTGTCTCATTGGATGAACATTTAGGTCATTTTCGTCCTCCCAAGGATAATTCCTGTCCAATTAAGGTGTTTAACCAATATTGTGCATCATATAGTTGTGTTTGTGTAATTGGATGATCATTTAGGTCATTTTCTTCCTCCTACAATTAATCTGGTCCAATTAAGGTTTTTAACCAATCTCGTGCATCCAATAAGTGTTTTTGTGTCATTGGATGAACATTTAGGTCATTTTCTTCATCCCTACACTTAATCTGGTCCAATTAGGGTTTTTACCCAATCTTGTGCATCCAATAGTTGTGTTTGTGTCATTCAATAAACAATTAGGTCATTTTCAACCTTCCTAGGCTTATTCTTGTCCAATTGGGGTTTCTAACCAATCTTGTGCATTCATTAGGTGTGTTTGTGGCATTGGACGAACAATTAGGTCATTTTCGTCCGCCTTAGGCTAATTTTTGCCCAATTAGGGTTTTTAACAAATCTTTTGCTTTCAATAGGTATGTTTGTGTCATTGGATGAACATTGAGGTTATTTTCGTCTGCCCTAGGCTAAGTCTTGTCCAATTAGGGTTTTTAACCAATCTTGTGCATCCAATAGATGTGTTTGTGTCATTTGATGAACATTTAGGTCATTTTCGTCCTCCCTAGGCTACTTCTTGTCCAATTAAGGTTTTTAACCAATCTCGTGCATCCAATAGGTGTTTTTGTGTCGTTGGATGAACATTTAGGTCATTTTCATCCTCTCCAGGCTTATTCTTGTCCAATTAGGGTTTCTAACCAACCTTGTGCATCCAACATTTGTGTTTGTGTCATTGGATGAACAATTAGGTCATTTTCGACCTCCCTAGTGTTATTCTTGTCCAATTATGGTTTCTAACCAATCTCGTGCATCCAATAGGTGTGTTTATGTCATTGGAAGAACAATTAGGTCATTTTCGACCTCTCTAGGCTTATTCTGGTCCAATTAAGGTTTTCAACATAGCTTGTGCATCCAATAGGTGTTTTTATGTCAATTGCTGAACAATTAGGTCATTCTCGACCTCGCTATGCTAATTCTTGTCCAATTAGGGTTTTTAACCAATCTTGTGCATCCAATAGATGTTTTGTGTCATTCGATTAATATTTAGGTCATTTTCATCCTCCCTACACTTAATCTTTTCTAATTAGGGTTTTTCACCAATCTTGTGCATCCAATAGGTGTGTTTGTGTCATTGGATGAACATTTAGGTCATATTCGTCCTCCCTAGACTTATTCCTGTTCAATTAGGGTTTCTAACGAATCTTTTGTATCCAATAGATGTGTTTGTGTCAGTGGATGAACATTTAGGTCATTTTCGTCCTCCCTAGGCTAATTCTTGTCCAATTAAGGTTTTTAACCAATCTTGTGCATCCAATAGGTTATTTTGTGTCATTGGATGAACATTTAGGTCATCTTCATCCTCTCTAGGGTAATTCTTGTGTAATTAGGGTTTTTAACCAATCTTGTGCATCCAATAGGTGTTTTGTGTCATTGGATGAACATTTAGGTCATTTTCGACCTCCCTAGCCTTATTCTTGTGCAATTAGGGATTCTAACCAATCTTGTGCATCCAATAGATGTGTTTGGGTCATTGGATGAACAATTAGGTCATTTTAGTCCACCCTAGGCAAATTCTTATTCAATTACGGTTTTTAACGAATCTTGTCCAATTAGGGTTTTTAACTAATCTTTTGCATTCAATCGGTGTGTTTGTGTCATTGGATGAACATTTAAGTCATTTTCGTCCTCCCTAGGCAAATTCTTGTCCAATTAAGGTTTTTAACCAATCTCGTGCATCCAATAGGTGTTTTTGTGACATTGGTCGAACATTTAGGTCATCTTCATCCTCCCTAGGGTTATTCTTGTGTAATTAGGGTTTTTGACCATTCTTGTGTTTCCAATAGGTGTTTTGTGTCATAGGATGAACATTTAGGTCATTTTCGACCTCCCTAGGCTTATTCTTGTCCAATTAGGGATTCTAACCAATCTTGTGCATCCAATAGATGTGTTTGTGTCATTGGATGAACAATTAGGTCATTTTAGTCCGCCCTAGGCTAATTGTTATTCAATTACGGTTTTTAACGAATCTTGTCCAATTAGGGTTTTTAACCAATCTTGTGCATCCAATAGGTGTTTTGGGTCATTCGCTGCATATTTAGGTCATTTTCATCCTCCCTACACTTAATCTTTTCTAATTAGGGTTTTTCACCAATCTTGTGCATCCAATAGGTGTGTTTGTGTCATTGGATGAACAATTAGGTCATTTTCTTCCTCCCTACACTTAATATGGTCCAATTAGTGTTTTTATCCAATCTTGTGCATCCAATAGGTGTGGTTGTGTCATTGGATGAACATTTAGGTCATTTTCGTCCACCCTAGGCTAATTCTTGTCCAATTAAGGTTTTTAACCAATCTTATGCATCCAATAGGTGTGTTTGTGTCATTGGATGAACATTTAGGTCATTTTCGTCCTCCCTAGGCTTATTCCTGTTCAATTAGGATTTCTAACAAATCTTTCGTATCCAATAGATGTGTTTGTGTCATTGGATGAACATTTAGGTCAATTTCGTCCTCCGTAGGCTAATTCTTGTCCAATTAAGGTTTTTAACCAATCTTGTGCATCCAATAGGTGATTTTGTGTCATTGGATGAACATTTAGGTCATCTTCATCCTCCCTAGGGTAATTCTTGTGTAATTAGGGTTTTTAACCAATCTTGTGCATCCAATAGGTGTTTTGTGTCATTGGATGAATATTTAGGTCATTTTCGACCTCCCTAGGCTTATTCTTGTCCAATTAGGGATTCTAACCAATCTTGTGCATCCAATAGATGTGTTTGTGTCATTGAATGAACAATTAGGTCATTTTAGTCCGTTCTAGGCTAATTGTTATTCAATTACGGTTTTTAACGAATCTTGTCCAATTATGGTTTTTAACTAATCTTTTGCATTCAATCGGTGTGTTTGTGTCATTGATGAACATTTAGGTCATTTTCGTCCTCCCAAGGCTAATTCTTGTCCAATTAAGGTTTTTAACCAATCTCGTGCATCATATAGGTGTTTTTGTGTCGTTGGATGAAATTTAGGTCATTTTGATCCTCCATAGGCTTATTCTTGTCCAATTAGGGTTTCCTACCAACCTTTGGCATCCAATATTTGTGTTTGTGACATTAAATGAACAATTAGGTCATTTACGTCTTCCCCAGGCTTATTCTGGTCCTATTAGAGTTTTTAAAAAGTCTTGTGCATCCAATAGGTGTGTTTGTCTCATTGGATGACCATTTAGGTCATTTTCGTCCTCCCAAGGCTAATTCCTGTCCAATTAAGGTTTTTAACCAATACTGTGCATCATATAATTGTGTTTGTGTCAGTGGATGAACATTTAGGTCATTTTCTTCCTCCCTACACTTAATCTGGTCCAATTAGGGTTTTTAACCAATCTTGTGCATCCTATAGGTGTGTTTGTGTCATTGGATGAACATTTAGGTTATTTTCGTCCTCCTTTGGCTAATTCTTGTCCAATTAAGGTTTTTAACCAATCTCGTGCATCCAATAGTTGTTTTTGTGTCATTGGATGAACATTTAGGTCTTTTTCTTCCTCCCTACACTTAATCTGGTCCAATTAGGGTTTTTAACCAATCTTGTGCATCCAATAGTTGTGTTTGTGTCATTCGATGAACAATTAGGTCATTTTCAACCTCCCTAGGCTTATTCTTGTCCAATTGGGGTTTCTAACCAATCTTGTGGATTCATTAGGTGTGTTTGAGTCATTGGAGGAACAATTAGGTCATTTTCGTCCGCCTTAGGTTAATTAGGGTTTTTAACTAATCTTTTGCTTTCAATAGGTATGTTTGTGTCATTGGATGAACATTGAGGTCATTTTCGTCTGCCCTAGGCTATGTCTTGTCCAATTAGCATTTTTAACCAATCTTATGCATACAATAGGTGTTTTTGTGTTATTGGATGAACATTTAGGTCATTTATGTCCTCCCTAGGCTTATTCCTGTTCAATTAGGGTTTCTAACAAATCTTGTGTATCCAATAGATGTGCTTGTGTCAATGGATGAACATTTAGGTCATTTTCGTCCTCCCTTGGCTTATTCTTTTCCAATTAAAGTTTTTAACCAATCTTGTGCATCCGATAGGTGATTTTGTGTCATTGATTGAACATTTAGGTCATCTTTATCCTCCCTAGGCTTATTCTTGTCCAATTACGGTTTTTAACCAATCTTGTGCATCCAATAGGTGTGTTTGTGTCATTCGATGAATATTTTGGTCATTTTCATCCCCCCTAGGCTTATTCTTATCCTATTAGGGTTTTTAACCTATCTTGTGCATCGTATAGTTGTGTTTGTGTCAATGGATGAACATTTAGGTCATTTTCTTCCTCCCTACACTTAATCTGGTCCAATTAGGGTTTTAACCAATCTTGTGCATCCAACAAGTGTGTTTGTGTCATTTAATGAACATTTAGGTCATTTTTATCCTCCCTAGGCTACTTCTTGTCCAATTAAGGTTTTTAACCAATCTCGTCCATCCAATTGGTCTTTTTGTGTCGTTGGATGAACATTTAGGTCATTTTCGTCCTCCCTAGGCTTATTCTTGTTCAATTAGGATTTCTAACAAATCTTTTGTATCCAATAGATGTGTTTGTGTCAGTGGATGAACATTTAGGTCAATTTCGTCCTCCCTAGGCTAATTCTTGTCCAATTAAGGTTTTTAACCAATCTTGTGCATCCAATAGGTTATTTTGTGTCATTGGATGAACATTTAGGTCATCTTCATCCTCCCTAGGGTAATTCTTGTGTAATTAGGGTTTTTAACCAATCTTGTGCATCCAATAGGTGTTTTGTGTCATTGGATGAACAATTAGGTCATTTTAGTCCGCCCTAGGTTAGTTGTTATTCAATTACGGTTTTAAACGAATCTTGTCCAAATATGGTTTTTAACTAATCTTTTGCATTCAATCGGTGTGTTTGTGTCCTTGGATGAACATTTAGGTCCTTTTCGTCCTCCCTAGGCTAATTGTTGTCCAATTAAGGTTTTTAACCAATCTCGTGCATCATATACATGTTTTTGTGTCGTTGGATGAACATTTAGGTCATTTTGATCCTCCATAGGCTTATTCTTGTCCAATTAGGGTGTCTTACCAACCTTGTGCATCCAATATTTGTTTTTGTGACATTAAATGAACAATTAGGTCATTTTCGTCTTCCCCAGGCTTATTCTTGTCCTATTAGGGTTTTTAAAAAGTCTTGTGCATCCAATAGGTGTGTTTGTCTCATTGGATGACCATTTAGGTCATTTTCGTCCTCCCAAGGCTAATTCCTGTCCAATTAAGGTTTTTAACCAATATTGTGCATCATATAATTGTGTTTGTGTCATTGGATGAACATTTAGGTCATTTTCTTCCTCCCTAAACTTAATCTGGTCCAATTAGGGTTTTTAACCAATCTTGTGCATCCTATAGGTGTGTTTGTGTCATTGGATGAACATTTAGGTCATTTTCGTCCTCCCTTGGCTAATTCTTGTCCAATTAAGGTTTTTAACCAATCTCGTGCATCCAATAGGTGTTTTTGTGTCATTGGATGAACATTTAGGTCTTTTTCATCATCCCTAGGCTTATTCTTGTCCAATTAGGGTTTCTTACCAACCTTGTGCATCCAATATTTGTGTTTGTGACATTAAATGAACAATTAGGTCATTTTCGTCTTCCCTAGGCTTATTCTTGTCCTATTAGGCTTTTTAAAAAGTCTTGTGCATCCAATAGGTGTGTTTGTCTCATTGGATGACCATTTAACTCATTTTCGTCCTCCCAAGGCTAATTCCTGTCTAATTAAGGTTTTTAACCAATATTGTACATCATATAGTTCTGTTTGTGTCATTGGATGAACATTTAGGTCATTTTCTTCCTCCCTACACTTAATCTGCTCCAATTAGGGTTTTTAACCAATCTTGTGCATCCAATAGGTGTGTTTGTGTCATGGGATGAACATTTAGGTCATTTTCGTCCTTCCTAGGCCAATTCTTGTCCAATTAAGGTTTTTAACCAATCTTGTGCATCCAATAGGTGTTTTTGTGTCATTGGATGAACATTTAGGTCATTTTCTTCCTCCCTACACTTAATCTGGTTCAATTAGGGTTTTTAACCAATCTTGTGTATCCAATAGTTGTGTTTGTGTCATTCGATGAACAATTAGGTTATTTTCAACCTCCCTAGGCTTATTCTTGTCCAATTCGGGTTTCTAACCAATCTTGTGCATTCATTAGGTGTGTTTGAGTCATTGGACGAATAATTAGGTCATTCTCGTCCGCCTTAGGCTAATTCTTGTCCAATTAGGGTTTTTAACTAATCTTTTGCTTTCAATAGGTATGTTTGGGTCATTGGATGAACATTGAGGTCATTTTCGTCTGCCCTAGGCTAAGTCTTGTCCAATTAGGGTTTTTAACCAATCTTGTGCATCCAATAGGTGTTTTTGTGTCATTGGATGAACATTTAGGTCATTTTCGTCCTCCCTAGGCTTATTCCTATTCAATTAGGGTTTCTAACAAATCTTTTGTATCCAATAGATGTGTTTGTGTCATTGGATGAACATTTAGGTCATTTTCGTCCTCCCTTGGCTAATTCTTGTCCAATAAAAGTTTTTAACCAATCATGTGCATCCGATAGGTAATTTTGTGTCATTAATTGAACATTTAGGTCATCTTTATCCTCCATAGGCTTATTCTTGTCCAATTAGGGTTTGTAACCAATCTTGTGCATCCAATAGGTGTGTTTGTGTCATTCGATGAATATTTCGGTCATTTTCGTCCTCCCTAGGCTTATTCTTATCCTATTAGGGTTTTTAACCTATCTTGTGCATCATATAGTTGTGTTTGTGTCATTGGATGAACATTTAGGTTATTTTCTTCCTCCCTACACTTCATCTGGTCCAGTTAGGGTTTCAACCAATCTTGTGCATCCAATAGGTGTGTTTGTCTCATTTGATGAACATTTAGGTCAATTTCGTCCTTCCTAGGCTACTTCTTGTCCAATTAAGGTTTTTAACCAATCTCGTGCATCCAATAGGTGTTTTTGTGTCGTATGATGAACATTTAGGTCATTTTCATCCTCTCTAGACTTATTCTTTTCCAATTAGGGTTTCTAACCAATCTTGTGCATCCAATAGGTGTATTTGTGTCATTGGATGAACAATTTGGTCATTTTCGACCTCTCTAGGCTTATTCTGGTCCAATTAAGGTTTTCAACATAGCTTGTGCATCCAATAGGTGTTTTGGGTCATTCGATGAATATTTAAGTCATTTTCATCCTCCCTAAACTTAATCTTTTCTAATTAGGGTTTTTATCCAATCTTGTGCATCCAATAGGTGTGTTTGTGTCATTGGATGAACAATTAGGTCATTTTCTTCCTCCCCACACTTAATCTGGTCCAATTAGGGTTTTTATCCAATCTTGTGCACCCAATAGGTGTGGTTGTGTCATTGGATGAACATTTAGGTCATTTTTGTCCTCCGTAGGCTAATTCTTGTCCAATTAAGGTTTTTAACCAATCTTATGCATCCAATAGGTGTGTTTGTGTCATTGGATGTACATTTAGGTCATTTTCGTCCTCCCTAGGCTTATTCTTGTTCAATTAGGGTTTCTAACAAATCTTTTGTATCCAATTGATGTGTTTGTGTCATTGGATGAACATTTAGGTCAATTTCGTCCTCCCTAAGCTAATTCTTGTCCAATTAAGGTTTTTAACCAATCTTGCGCATCCAATAGGTGATTTTGTGTCATTGGATGAACATTTAAGTCATTTTCGACCTCCCTAGGCTTATTCTTGTCCAATTTAGGATTCTAACCAATCTTGTGCATCCAATTGATGTGTTTGTGTCTTTGGATGAACAATTAGGTCATTTTAGTCCGCCCTAGGCTAATTCTTATTCAATTACGGTTTTTAACGAATCTTGTCCAATTAGGGTTTTTAACTAATCTTTTGCATTCAATCGGTGTGTTTGTGTCAACTGATGAACATCTAGGTCATTTTCGTCCTCCCTAGGCTAATTCTTGTCCAATTAAGGTGTTTAACCAATCTCGTGCATCCAATAGGTGTTTTTGTGTCGTTGGATGAACATTTAGGTCATTTTCATCCTCCCTAGGCTTATTCTTGTGCATCCAATAGTTGTGTTTGTGTCATTCAATAAACAATTAGGTCATTTTCAACCTTCCTAGGCTTATTCATGTCAAATTGGGGTTGCTAACCAATCTTGTGCATTCATTAGGTGTGTTTGAGCCATTGGACGAACAATTAGGTCATTTTCGTCCGCCCTAGGCTAATTCTTGTCCAATTAGGGTTTTTAACTAATCTTTTGCTTTCAATAGGTATGTTTGTGTCATTGGATGAACATTGAGGTCATTTTCGACCTCCCTAGTGTTATTCTTGTCCAATTAGGGTTTTGAACCAATCTTGTGCATCTAATAGGTGTTTTGTGTCATTGGATGAACATTTAGGTCATTTTCGTCCTCCCTAGGCTAATTCTTGTCCAATTAGGGTTTTTAACCAATCTTGTGCATCCAATAGGTGTTTTTGTGTCATTGGATGAACATTTAGGTCATTTTCGTCCTCCCTAGGCTTATTCTTTTCCAATTAGGGTTTCTAACCAATCTTTTGCTTCGAAGAAGTTCGTTTTTGTCATTGGATGAACATTTTGATCATTTTCGTCCTCACTACACTTAATCTTGTCCAATTAGGGTTTCTAACCAATCTTGTGCATCCAATAGGTGTGTTTGTGTCATTGGATGAACAATTAGGGTTTTAAACCAATCTTTTGCATCCAATAGGTGTGTTTGTGTCATGTGATGAACATTTAGGTCATTTTCGTCCTCCCTAAGCTTATTGTTGTCCAATTAAGGTTTTTGACGAATCTTGTGCATCCAATAGGTGTGTTTGTGTCATGTGATGGACATTTAGGTAATTTTCGTCCTCGCTAAGATTATTCTTCTGCAATTAGGATTGTTATCCAATCTTGTACATCTAATAGGTGTGTTTTTGTCATTGGATGAACATTTAGGTCATTTTCGTCCTTCCTAGGCTTATTCTGGTCCAATTTGGGTTTTTAACCAATCTTGTGCATCCAATAAGTTCGTTTGTGTCATTGGATAAACAATTAGGTCATTTCCTTCCTACCTTGTCTAATTCTTGTCCAATTATGTTTTTTAACCAATCTTGTGCATCAAACAGATATTTGTGTCATTGGATGAACATTTACGTCATTTACATCATCCCTATCCTTATTATTGTGCAATTACTGTTCTTAACCAATCTTGTGCTTCCAATAGGTGTTTTTGTGTCATTGGAGGAACATTTAGGTCATTTTATTCATCCCTAGGCTTATTCTTGTGCAATTACAGTTTTTAATCAATCTTGTACATCCAATTGGTGTGGTTGTGTCACTAGATGAACATTTAGCTCATTTTCGTCCTCCCTAGGCATAGAGTTGTCCAATTCGGGTTTTTAACCAATCTTGTGCATCCAATAGGTGTGTTTGTATCAATGGATGAACATTTAGGTCATATTCGTACTC
>JBBPBS010001045.1:8439251-8486469 GCA_037974835.1 Cicer judaicum | reverse complement strand
TAGATGAACATTTAGCTCATTTTCGTCCTCCCTAGGCATAGAGTTGTCCAATTCGGGTTTTTAACCAATCTTGTGCATCCAATAGGTGTGTTTGTATCAATGGATGAACATTTAGGTCATATTCGTACTCCCTAGGCTAATTCTTGTCCAATTAAGGTTTTTACCAAACTTGTGCATCTTATAGATTTGTTTGTGTCATTGGATGAACATTTAGGTCATTTTCGTCCTCACTAAGCCTATTCTTGTCCAATTAGGGTTCAAATCCAATCTTGTGCATCCAATAGGGTGTGTTTGTGTCATTGGATGAATAATTAGGTTGTTTTCGTCCTCCCTAGGCTTATTATTTTCCAATTAGGGTTTTTAACCAATCTTGAACATCCAATAGGTGTGTTTGTGTCATTGGATGAACATTTAGGTCATTTTCGTCCTCCCTAGGCTTATTCTTTTCCAATTAGGGTTTCTAACCAATCTTTTGCTTCGAAGAAGTTCGTTTTTGTCATTGGATGAACATTTTGATCATTTTCGTCCTCACTACACTTAATCTTGTCCAATTAGGGTTTCTAACCAATCTTGTGCATCCAATAGGTGTGTTTGTGTCATTGGATGAACAATTAGGGTTTTAAACCAATCTTTTGCATCCAATAGGTGTGTTTGTGTCATGTGATGAACATTTAGGTCATTTTCGTCCTCCCTAAGCTTATTGTTGTCCAATTAAGGTTTTTGACGAATCTTGTGCATCCAATAGGTGTGTTTGTGTCATGTGATGGACATTTAGGTAATTTTCGTCCTCGCTAAGATTATTCTTCTGCAATTAGGATTGTTATCCAATCTTTTACATCTAATAGGTGTGTTTTTGTCATTGGATGAACATTTAGGTCATTTTCGTCCTTCCTAGGCTTATTCTGGTCCAATTTGGGTTTTTAACCAATCTTGTGCATCCAATAAGTTCGTTTGTGTCATTGGATAAACAATTAGGTCATTTCCTTCCTACCTTGTCTAATTCTTGTCCAATTATGTTTTTTAACCAATCTTGTGCATCAAACAGATATTTGTGTCATTGGATGAACATTTACGTCATTTACATCATCCCTATCCTTATTATTGTGCAATTACTGTTCTTAACCAATCTTGTGCTTCCAATAGGTGTTTTTGTGTCATTGGAGGAACATTTAGGTCATTTTATTCATCCCTAGGCTTATTCTTGTGCAATTACGGTTTTTAATCAATCTTGTACATCCAATAGGTGTGTTTGTATCAATGGATGAACATTTAGGTCATATTCGTACTCCCTAGGCTAATTCTTGTCCAATTAAGGTTTTTACCAAACTTATGCATCTTATAGATTTGTTTGTGTCATTGGATGAACATTTAGGTCATTTTCGTCCTCACTAAGCCTATTCTTGTCCAATTAGGGTTCAAATCCAATCTTGTGCATCCAATAGGGTGTGTTTGTGTCATTGGATGAATAATTAGGTTGTTTTCGTCCTCCCTAGGCTTATTATTTTCCAATTAGGGTTTTTAACCAATCTTGAACATCCAATAGGTGTGTTTGTGTCATTGGATGAACATTTAGGTCATTTTCGTCCTCCCTAGGCTTATTCTTGTCCAATTAGGGTTTTAAACCAATCTTGTGCATCGAAGAAGTTCGTTTTTGTCATGAGATAAACATTTCGGTCATTTTCGTCCTCGCTACAGTTAATCTTGTCCAATTAGGGTTTTTAACCAATCTTGTGCATCCAATAGGTGTGTTTGTGTCATTGGATGAACACTTAGGTCATTTTCGTCCTGCCTAGGCTAATTCTTGTCCAATTAGGGTTTTTAATCAATCTTGTGCAGCCAATGGGTGTGTTTATGTCAATGGATGAAAATTTAGGTCATATTCGTACTCCCTAGGCAAATTCTTGTCCAATTATGGTTTTTACCAAACTTGTGCATCCAATAGATTTGATTGTGTCATTGGATGAACATTTAGGTCATTTTCCTCCTGACTAAGCCTATTCTTGTCCAATTAGGGTTCTAATCCAATCTTGTGCATTCAATAGGTGTGTTTGAGACATTGGATTAACATTTAGGTCATTTTAGTCCTCCCTAGGCTAATTCTTGTCCAATTAGGGTTTTTAACCAATCTTGTGCATCGAATAAGTTCGTTTTTGCCATTGGATGAACATTTAGGTCATTTTCGTCCTCGCTACACTTAATCTTGTCCAATTAGGTATTTTAACCAATCTTGTGCATCCAATAGGTGTGTTTGTGTCATTGGATCAACATTTAGGTCATTTTCGACCTCCCTAAGCTTTTTCTTGTCCAGTTAGGGTTTCTAACCAATGTTGTGCATCGAATAAGTTCGTTTGTGTCATTAGATGAACAATTTGGTTATTTTCGTCCTCCCTAGGCTTATTCTTTTCCAATTAGGGTTTCTACCCAATCTTGTGCATCCAATAGGTGTGTTTGTGCAATTGGATGAACATTTTGGTCATTTTTGTCCTGCATAGGCTAATTCTTATCCAATTAGGGTTTTTAATCAACCTTGTGGATCCAATCGGTGTGTTTATGTCATTTGATGAATATTGAGGTCATATTCGTATTCCTTAGGCTAATTCTTCTCCAATTAGGGTTTTTACCAAACATGTGCATCCAATAGATCTGTTTGTGTCTTTGGATGAACATTTAAGTCATTTTCGTCCTCACTAGGCCAATTCTTGCCCAATTAGGGTTCTAGTCCAATCTTGTGCATCCAATAGGTGTGTTTGTGTCATTGGATGAACAATTAGATTATTTTTGTCCTCACAAGGCTTATTCTTTTCCAATTAGGGTTTCTAACGAATCTTGTACATCCAACAGGTGTGTTTGTGTCATTGGATCAACATTTAGGTCATTTTCGTCCTCCCTAGGCTTATTCTTGTCGTATTAGGGTTTTAATCCAATCTTGTGCATCGAAGAAGTTCGTTATTGACTTTGGATGAACATTTAGGTCATTTTCGTCCTCGCTACACTTAATCTTTTCCAATTAGGTCATTTTCGTCCAGCCTAGGCTTATTCTTGTCCAATTAGGGTTTTAAACCAATCTTGTGCATCGAAGAAGTTCGTTTTTGTCATTGGATAAACATTTTGGTCATTTTCGTCCTCGCTACAGTTAATCTTGTCCAATTAGGGTTTTTAACCAATCTTGTGCATCCAATAGGTGTGTTTGCGTCATTGGATGAACACTTAGGTCATTTTCGTCCTGCCTAGGCTAATTCTTGTCCAATTAGGGTTTTTAATCAATCTTGTGCAGCCAATGGGTGTGTTTATGTCAATGGATGAAAATTTAGGTCATATTCGTACTCCCTAGGCAAATTCTTGTCCAATTATGGTTTTTACCAAACTTGTGCATCCAATAGATTTGATTGTGTTATTGGATGAACATTTAGGTCATTTTCCTCCTGACTAAGCCTATTCTTGTCCAATTAGGGTTCTAATCCAATCTTGTGCATTCAATAGGTGTGTTTGAGACATTGGATGAACACTTATGTCATTTTCGTCCTACCTAGGCTAATTCTTGTCCAATTAGGGTTTTTAACCAATCTTCTGCATCCAATAGTTGTGTTTGTGTCAATGGATGAACATTCAGGTCATATTCGTACTCCCTAGGCAAATTCTTGTCCAATTATGGTTTTTACCAAACTTGTGCATCCAATACATTTGTTTGTGTCATTGGATGAACATTTAGGTCATTTTCGTCCTCACTAGGCCTATTCTTATCCAATTAGGGTTCTAATCCAATCTTGTGCATTCAAAGGTGTGTTTGTGTCATTGGATCAACATTTAGGTCATTTTCGACCTCCATAGGCTTATTCTTGTCCAATTAGGGTTTCTAACCAATGTTGTGCATCGAATAAGTTCGTTTGTGTTATTTGATGAACAATATGGTTATTTTCGTCCTCCCTAGGCTTATTCTTTTCCAATTAGGGTTTCTACCCAACCTTTTGCATCCAATAGCTGTGTTTGTGTCATTGGATGAACATTTTGGTCATTTTTGTCCTGCCTAGGCTAATTCTTGTCCAATTAGAGTTTTTAATCAATCTTGTGCATCCAATAGGTGTGTTTGTGTCGTTGGATGAACATCTAGGTTATTTTCGTACTCCATAGGCTAATTCATGTCCAATTAGGGTTTCTAACCAAACATGTGCATCCAATAGATCTGTTTGTGTCATGGGATGAACAATTAAGTTATTTTCGTCCTCCCTAGGCTTATTCTTTTACAATTAGGGTTTCTAACCAATCTTGTTCATCCAATAGGTGTGTTTGTGTCATTGGATGAACATTAAGGTCATTTTCATCCTCCATAGCCTTATTCTTGTCCAATTAGTGTTTTAAACCAATCTTGTGCATCGAATAAGTTCGTTTTTGTCATTGGATGAACATTTAGGTCATTTTCGTCATCGATACACTTAATCTTGTCCAATTAGGGTTTTTAACCAATCTTGTGCATCCAATCGGTGTGTTTGTGTCATTTAATTAACATTTAGGTCATATTCGTACTCCCTAGGCTAATTGTTGTCCAATTAGGGTTTTTACGAAACTTGTGCATCAAATAGATCTGTTTGTGTCATTGGATGAACATTTAGGTCATTTTCGTCCTCACTATGCCTATTCTTGTCCAAGTAGGGTTCTATTCCAATCTTGTGCATCCAATAGGTGTGTTTGTGTCATTGCATGAACAATTAAGTTATTTTCGTCCTCCCTAGGCTTATTCTTTTCTAATTAGGGTTTCTAACCAATCTTGTACATCCAATAGGTGTGTTTGTGTCATTGGATGAACATTTTTGTTATTTTCGTCCTCCCTAGGCTTATTCTTGTCCAATTAGGGTTTTTAACCAACCTTGTGCATCGAAGAAGTTCGCTTTTGTCATTGGATGAACATTTTGGTCATTTTCATCCTCACTACACTTAATCTTGTCCAATTAGGGTTTCTAACCAATCTTGTGCATCCAATAGGTGTGTTTGTGTCATTGGATGAACATTTAGGTTATTTTCTTCCTCCATAGGCTGATTGTTGTCCAATTAGGGTTTTAAACCAATCTTTTGCATCCAATAGGTGTGTTTGTGTCATCTGATGAACATTTAGGTCATTTTCGTCCTCCCTAAGCTTATTATTGTCCAATTAAGGTTTTTAACCAATCTTGTGCATCCAATAGGTGTGTTTGTGTCATCTGATGGACATTTAGGTCATTTTCGTCCTGCCTAGGATTATTCTTCTGCTATTAGGGTTGTTATCCAGTCTTGTACATCTAATAGGTGTATTTTTGTCATTAGATGAACATTTAGGTCATTTTCGTCCTTCCTAGGATTATTCTGGTCCAATTTGGGTTTTTAACCAATCTTGTGCATCCAATAAGTTCATTTGTGTCATTTGATAAACATTTTGGTCATTTTCGTCCTCCCTAGGCTTATTCTTGTCCAATTAGGGTTTTAAACCAATCTTGTGCATCGAAGAAGTTCGTTTTTGTCATTGGATAAACATTTTGGTCATTTTCGTCCTCGCTACACTTAATCTTGTCCAATTAGGGTTTTTAACCAATCTTGTGCATCCAATAATAGGTGTGTTTGTGTGATTGGATGAACAATTAGGTCATTTTCGTCTTGCCTAGGCTAATTCTTGTCCAATTAGGGTTTTTAATCAATCTTGTGATGCCAATGGGTGTGTTTGTGTCAATGGATGAACATTTAGGTCATATTCGTACTCCCTAGGCAAATTCTTGTCCAATTATGGTTTTTACCAAACTTGTGCATCCAATAGATTTGATTGTGTCATTGGATGAACATTTAGGTCATTTTCGTCCTAACTAGGCCTATTCTTGTCCAATTAGGGTTCTAATCCAATCTTGTGCATTCAATAGGTGTGTTTGTGACATTGGATTAACATTTAGGTCATTTTAGTCCTCCCTAGGCTAATTCTTGTCCAATTAGGGTTTTTAACCAATCTTATGCATCGAATAAGTTCGTTTTTGTCATTGGATGAACATTTAGGTCATTTTCGTCCTCGCTACACTTAATCTTGCCCAATTAGGGATTTTAATCAATCTTGTGCATCCAATAGGTGTGTTTGTGTCATTGGATCAACATTTAGGTCATTTTCGACCTCCCTAGGCTTATTCTTGTCCAATTAGGGTTTCTGACCAATGTTGTGCATCGAATAAGTTCATATGTGTCATTTGATGAACAATTTGGTTATTTTCGTCCTCCCTAGGCTTATTCTTTTCAAATTAGGGATTCTACCCAATCTTGTGCATCGAATAGGTGTGTTTGTGCAATTGGATGAACATTTTGGTCATTTTTGTCCGGCCTAGGCTAATTCTTGTCCAATTAGGGTTTTCAATCAATCTTGTGGATCCAATTGGTGTGTTTATGTCGTTTGATGAACATTGAGGTCATATTCGTACTCCTTAGGCTAATTCTTGTCCAATTAGGGTTTTTACCAAACTTGTGCATCCAATAGATTTGTTTAGGTCATTGGATGAACATTTTGGTCATTTTCGTCCTCACTAGGCCAATTCTTGCCCAATTAGGGTTCTAATCCAATCTTATGCATCCAATAGGTGTGTTTGTGTCATTGGATGAACAATTAGATTATTTTTGTCTTGACAAGGCTTATTCTTTTCCAATTAGGGTTTCTAACAAATTTTGTACATCCAACAGGTGTGTTTGTGTCATTGGATGAACATTTAAGTCATTTTCCTCCTACCTAGGCTAATTCTTCTCCAATTAGGGTTTTTAATCAATCTTGTGCATCCAATAGGTGTGTTTGTGTCATTAGATGAATATTTTGGTCATTTTCGACCTCCGTAGGCTTATTGTTGTCCAATTAGGGTTTTTAACCAATCTTGTCCATCCATTAGGTGTCTTTGTGTCATTAGATCAACATTTAGGTCATTTTCGACCTCCCTAGGCATATTCTTGTCCAATTAGGGTTTTTAACCAATCTTGTGCATCTAATAGATCTGTTTGTGTCATTGGATGAACATTTAGGTCATTTTCGTCCTCACTAGGCCAATTCTTTCCCAATTAGGGTTCTAATCCAATCTTGTGCATCCAATAGGTGTGTTTGTGTCATTGGATGAACAATTAGATTATTTTTGTCCTCACAAGGCTTATTCTTTTCCAATTAGGGTTTCTAACGAATCTTGTACATCCAACAGGTGTGTTTGTGTCATTGGATGAACATTTAGGTCATTTTCGTCCTCCCTAGGTTTATTCTTGTCCAATTAGGGTTTTAAACCAATCTTGTGCATCGAAGAAGTTCGTTTTTGAAATTGGATGAGCATTTAGGTCATTTTCGTCCTCGCTACACTTAATCTTGTCCAATTAGGGTTTTTAACCAATCTTGTGCATCCAATAAGTGTGTTTGTGATATTGGATGAACACATAGGTCATTTTCCTCCTGCCTAGGCTAATTCTTCTCCAATTAGGGTTTTTAATCAATCTTGTGCATCCAATAGGTGTGTTTGTGTCAATGGATGAACATTTAGGTCATATTCGTACTCCCTAGGCTAATTCTTGTCCAATTAACGTTTTTACCAAACTTGTGCATCTAATAGATTTGTTTGTGTCATTGGATGAACATTTAGGTCATTTTCGTCCTCACTAGGCCTATTCTTGTCCAATTAAGGTTCAAATCCAATCTTATGCATCCAATAGGTGTGTTTGTGTCATTGGATGAACAATTAGGTTATTTTCGTCCTCCCTAGGCTTATTATTTTCCAATTATGGTTTTTAACCAATCTTGTACATCCATTAGGTGTGTTTGTGTCATTGGATGAACATTTTGGTCATTTTCGTCCTCCCTAGGCTTATTCTTGTCCAATTAGGGTTTTAAACCAATCTTGTGCATCGAAGAAGATCGTTTTTGTCATTGGATAAACATTTTGGTCATTTTCGTCCTCGCTACACTTAATCTTGTCCAATTAGGGTTTTTAACCAATCTTGTGCATCCAATAGGTGTGTTTGTGTGATTGGATGAAAAATTAGGTCATTTTCGTCTTGCCTAGGCTAATTCTTGTCCAATTAGGGTTTTTAATCAATCTTGTGATGCCAATGGGTGTGTTTGTGCCAATGGATGAACATTTAGGTTATATTCGTACTCCCTAGGCAAATTCTTGTCCAATTATGGTTTTTACCAAACTTGTGCATCCAATAGATTTGATTGTGTCATTGGATGAACATTTAGGTCATTTTCGTCCTGACTACGCCTATTCTTGTCCAATTAGGGTTCTAATCCAATCTTGTGCATTCAATAGGTGTGTTTGTGACATTGGATTAACATTTAGGTCATTTTAGTCCTCCCTAGGCTAATTCTTGTCCAATTAGGGTTTTTAACCAATCTTGTGCATCGAATAAGTTCGTTTTTGTCATTGGATGAACATTTAGGTCATTTTCGTCCTCGCTACACTTAATCTTGCCCAATTAGGGATTTTAACCAATCTTGTGCATCCAATAGGTGTGTTTGTGTGATGGGATCAACATTTAGGTGATTTTCGACCTCCCTAGGCTTATTCTTGTCCAATTAGGGTTTCTAACCATTGTTGTGCATCGAATAAGTTCATTTGTGTCATTTGATGAACAATTTGGTTATTTTCGTCCTCCCTAGGCTTATTCTTTTCAAATTAGGGATTCTACCCAATCTTGTGCATCCAATAGGTGTGTTTGTGCAATTGGATGAACATTTTGGTCATTTTTGTCTGGCCTAGGCTAATTCTTGTCCAATTAGGGTTTTTAATCAATCTTGTGGATCCAATCGGTGTGTTTATGTCGTTTGATGAACATTGAGGTCATATTCGTACTCCTTAGGCTAATTCTTGTCCAATTAGGGTTTTTACCAAACTTGTGCATCCAATAGATTTGTTTAGGTCATTGGATGAACATTTTTGTCATTTTCGTCCTCACTAGGCCAATTCTTGCCCAATTAGGGTTCTAATCCAATCTTATGCATCCAATAGGTGTGTTTGTGTCATTGGATGAACAATTAGATTATTTTTGTCTTGACAAGGCTTATTCTTTTCCAATTAGGGTTTCTAACAAATTTTGTACATCCAACAGGTGTGTTTGTGTCATTGGATGAACATTTAAGTCATTTTCCTCCTACCTAGGCTAATTCTTCTCCAATTAGGGTTTTTAAACCAATCTTGTGCTTCGAAGAAGTTTGTTTATGAAATTGGATAAACATTTAGGTCATTTTCGTTCTTGCTACACTTAATCTTGTCCAATTAGGGTTTTTAACCAATCTTGTGCATCCAATAGGTGTGTTTGTGATATTGGATGAACACATAGGTCATTTTCCTCCTGCCTAGGCTAATTCTTCTCCAATTAGGGTTTTTAATCAATCTTGTGCATCCAATAGGTGTGTTTGTGTCAATGGATGAACATTTAGGTCATATTCGTACTCCCTAGGCTAATTCTTGTCCAATTAACGTTTTTACCAAACTTGTGCATCTAATAGATTTGTTTGTGTCATTGGATGAACATTTAGGTCATTTTCGTCCTCACTAGGCCTATTCTTGTCCAATTAAGGTTCAAATCCAATCTTATGCATCCAATAGGTGTGTTTGTGTCATTGGATGAACAATTAGGTTATTTTCGTCCTCCCTAGGCTTATTATTTTCCAATTATGGTTTTTAACCAATCTTGTACATCCATTAGGTGTGTTTGTGTCATTGGATGAACATTTAGGTCATTTTTGTCCTCCCTAGGCTTATTCTTGTCCAATTAGGGTTTTAAACCAATCTTGTGCATCGAAGCAAATCGTTTTTGTCATTCGATAAACATTTTGGTCATTTTCGTCCTCGCTACACTTAATCTTGTCCTTTTAGGGTTTTTAATCAATCTTGTGCATCCAATGGGTGTGTTTGTGTCATTGGATGAACATTTAGGTCACATTCGTCCTCCCTAGGATTGTCCTTTTGCAATTAGGGGTTTTATCCAATCTTGTACATCTAATAGGTGTGTTTTTGTCATTGGATGAACATTTAGCTCATTTTCGTCCTTCCTAGGCTTATTCTGGTCCAATTAGGGTTTTTAACCAATCTTGTGCATCCAATAGGTGTTTTTGTGTCATTGGATGAACATTTAGGTCATTTTCGTCCTCACTAGGCTAATTCTTGTCCAATTAAGGTTTTTAACCAATCTTGTGCATCCAATAGGTGTGTTTGTGTCATTAGATGAATATTTAGGTCATTTTCGACCTCCCTAGGCTTATTGTTGTCCAATTAGGGTTTTTAACCAATCTTGTCCATCAAATAGGTGTCTTTGCGTCATTAGATCAACATTTAGGTAATTTTCGACCTCCCTAGGCATATTCTTGTCCAATTAGGGTTTTTAACCAATCTTGTGCATCTAATAGGTGTTTTTGTGTCAATGGATGAACATTAGGTTATATTCGTACTCCCTAGCCTAATTCTTGTCCAATTAAGTTTTTTTACCAAACTTTTGCATCCAATAAATTTGTTTGTGACATTGGATGAACATTTAGGTCATTTTCGTCCTCACTAGGCCTATTCTTGTCAAATTAGGGTTCTAATCCAATCTTGTGCATTCAATAGGTGTGTTTGTGACATTGGATTAACATTTAGGTCATTCTAGTGCTCCCTAGGCTAATTCTTGTCCAATTAGGGTTTTAAACCAATCTTGTGCATCGAAGAAGTTCGTTTTTGAAATTGGATAAACATTTAGGTCATTTTCGTCCTCGCTACACTTAATCTTGTCCAATTAGGGTTTTTAACCAATATTGTGCATCCAATAGGTGTGTTTGTGATATTGGATGAACACATAGGTCATTTTCCTCCTGCCTAGGCTAATTCTTCTCCAATTAGGGTTTTTAATCAATCTTGTGCATCCAACAGGTGTGTTTGTGTCATTAGATGAATATTTACGTCATTTTCGACCTCCATAGGCTTATTGTTGTCCAATTAGGGTTTTTAACCAATCTTGTCCATCCAATAGGTGTCTTTGTGTCATTAGGTCCACATTTAGGTCATTTTCGACCTCCCTAGGCATATTCTTGTCGAATTAGGGTTTTTAACCAATCTTGTGCATCTAATAGATCTGTTTGTGTCATTGGATGAACATTTAGGCCATTTTCGTCCTCGCTACACTTAATCTTGTCCAATTAGGGTTTTTAACCAATCTTGTGCATCCAATAGGTGTGTTTGTGATATTGGATGAACACGTAGGTCATTTTCCTCCTGCCTAGGCTAATTCATCTCCAATTAGGGTTTTTAATCAATCTTGTGCTTTCACTACGTGTGTTTGTGTCAATGGATGAACATTTAGGTCATATTAGGGTTCTAATTCAATCTTGTGCATCCAATAGGTATGTTTGTGACATTGGATTAACATGGAGGTCAATTTCGTCCTCCCTAGGATTATTCTTCCCAAATTAGGGTTTTTATCCAATGTTGTACATCTAATTGGTGTGTTTTTGTCATTGGATGAACATTTAGGTCATTTTCGTCCTTCCTAGGCATATTCTGGTCAAATTAGGGTTTTTAACCAATCTTGTGCATCTTATAGGTTTTTTAGTGTCAATGAATGAACATTTAGGTCATTTTCGTCCTCCCTAGGCTAATTCTTGTCTAATTAAGGTTTTTAACCAATCTTGTGCATCCAATAGGTGTGTTTGTGTCATTTGATGAATATTTAGGTCATTTTCGACCTCCCTAGGCTTATTGTATTCCAATTAGGGTTTTTAACCAATCTTGTCCATCCAATAGGTGTGTTTGTGTCAATAGATCAATATTTAGGTCATTTTCGACCTCCCTAGGCCTATTCTTGTCCAATTAGGGTTTCTAACCAATGTTGTGCATCCAATAGGGGTGTTTGTGTCATTGGATGAACATTTAGGTCATTTTTGTCCTCCCAAGTCGTAATCTTGTTAAATGAGGGTTTTTAACCTATGTCTTGCAACCAATAGGTGTTTTTGTGTCATTCGATGAAAATTTAGGTCATTTTCGACCTCACTAGGACTATTTTTGTCCAATTAGGGTTCTAATCCAATCTTGTGCATCCAATTGGTGTGTTTGTGACATTGGATTAACATTTAGGTCATTTTCGCCCTCCCTAAGCTAATTCTTGTCCAATTAAGCTTTTTAACAAATCTTGTGCATCCAATAGGTATGTTTGTGTCATTGGATGAACAATTAGGTTATTTTCGTCCTCCCTAGGCTTATTCTTTTCCAATTAGGGTTTCTAACCAATCTTGTACATCCAATAAGTGTGTTTGTGTCATTGGATGAACATTTAGGTCATTTTCATCCTCCGTAGGATTATTGTTGTCCAATTAGGGTTTTTAACCAATCTTGTGCATCAAAGAAGTTCGTTTTTGTCATTGGATGGACATGTTGGTCATTTTCGTCCTCACTACACTTAATCTTTACAAATTAGGGTTTCAAACCAATCTTGTGGATCAAATAGGTGTGTTTGTATCATTGGATGAACATTTAGGTTATTTTCTTCCTCCGTAGGCTGATTGTTGTCCAATTAGGGTTTTTAACCAATCTTTTGCATCCAATTGGTTTGTTTGTGTCATCTAATGAACATTTAGGTCATTTTCGTCATCCCTAGGGTTATTCTTAGCAAATTAGGGTTTTTAACCAATCTTGTGCATCGAATAAGTGTGTTTGTGTCATTGGATGAACATTTAGGTCATTTTTTTCCTCCCTAGGCTTATTCTTGTGCAATTAGGGTTTTTAACCAATCATCTACATTAAATAGGTTTGTTTTTTTCATTGGATGAACATTTAGCCAATTTTCGGCCTCCATAGGCATAGTGTTGTCCAATTCGGGTTTTTAACCAATCTTGTGCATCCAATACGTGTGTTTGTGTCATCTAATGAACATTTAGGTAATTTTCGTCCTCCCTAAGCTTATTGTTGTCCAATTAAGGTTTTTGACTAATCTTGTGCATCCAATAGGTGTGTTTGTGCCATCTGATGGACATTTAGGTCATTTTTGTCCTCCCTAGGGTTTTTCTTGCCCAATTAGGGATTTTCACCAATCTTGTGCATCCAATAGGTGTGTTTGTGTCATTGGATGAACATTTAGGTCAATTTCGTCCTCCCTAGGATTATCCTTCTGCAATTAGGGTTTTTATCCAATCTTGTACATCTAATAGGTGTGTTTTTGTCATTGGATGAACATTTAGATCATTTTCGTCCTTCCTAGGCTTATTCTGGTCCAATTAGGGTTTTTAACCAATCTTGTGCATCCAATAGGTGTTTTTGTGTCATTGGATGAACATTTAGGTCATTTTCGTCCTCACTAGGCTAATTCTTGTCCAATTAAGGTTTTTAACCAATCTTGTGCATCCAATAGGTGTGTTTGTGTCATTAGATGAATATTTAGGTCATTTTCGACCTCCCTAGGCTTATTGTTGTCCAATTAGGGTTTTTAACCAATCTTGTCCATCAAATAGGTGTCTTTGTGTCTTTAGATCAACATTTAGGTCATTTTCGACCTCCCTAGGCATATTCTTGTCCAATTAGGGTTTTTAACCAATCTTGTGTCAATGGATGAACATTTAGGTTATATTCGTACTCCCTAGCCTAATACTTGTCCAATTAAGTTTTTTTACCAAATTTTTGCATCCAATAGATTTGTTTGTGTCATTGGATGAACATTTAGGTCATTTTCGTCCTCACTAGGCCTATTCTTGTCAAATTAGGGTTCTAATCCAATCTTGTACAATTAGGGTTTTTAACCAATATTGTGCATCCAATAGGTGTGTTTGTGATATTGGATGAACACATAGGTCATTTTCCTCCTGCCTAGGCTAATTCTTCTCCAATTAGGGTTTTTAATCAATCTTGTGCATCCAATAGGTGTGTTTGTGTCATTAGATCAATATTTACGTCATTTTCGACCTCCCTAGTCTTTTTGTTGTCCAATTAGGGTTTTTAACCAATCTTGTCCATCCAATAGGTGTCTTTGTGTCATTAGATCAACATTTAGGTCATTTTCGTCCTCACTAGGAAAATTCTTGCCCAATTAGGGTTCTAATCCAATCTTGTGCATCCAATAGGTGTGTTTGTGTCATTGGATGAACAATTAGATTATTTTTGTCCTCACAAGGCTTATTCTTTTCCAATTAGGGTTTCTAACAAATTCTGTACATCCAACAGGTGTGTTTGTGTCATTGGATGAACATTTAAGTCATTTTCGTCCTCCCTAGGCTTATTCTTGTCCAATTAGGGTTTTGAACCAATCTTGTGCATCGAAGAAGTTCGTTTTTGAAATTGGATGAACATTTAGGTCATCTTCGTCCTCGCTATACTTAATCTTGTCCAATTAGGGTTTTTAACCAATCTTGTGCATCCAATAGATGTCTTTGTGATATCGGATGAACACATAGGTCATTTTCCTCCTACCTAGGCTAATTCTTCTCCAATTAGGGTTTTTAATCAATCTTGTGCATCCAATAGGTTTGTTTGTGTCATTAGATGAATATTTAGGTCATTTTCGACCTCCCTAGGCTTATTGTCGTCCAATTAGGGTTTTTAACCAGTCTTGTCCATCCAATAGGTGTCTTTGTGTCATTAGATCAATATTTAGGTCATTTTCGACCTCCCTAGGCATATTCTTGTCCAATTAGGGTTTTTAACTAATCTTGTGCATCTAAGAGATCTGTTTGTGTCATTGGATGAACATTTAGGTCATTTTCGTCCTCACTAGGCCAATTCTTGCCCAATTAGGGTTCTAATCCAATCTTGTGCATCCAATAGGTGTGATTGTGTCATTGGATGAACAATTAGATTATTTTTGTCGTCACAAGGCTTATTCTTTTCCAATTAGGGTTTCTAACGAATCTTGTACATCCAACAGGTGTGTTTGTGTCATTGGATGAACATTTAGGTCATTTTCGTCCTCCCTAGGCTTATTCTTGTCCAATTAGGGTTTTAAACCAATCTTGTGCATCGAAGAAGTTCGTTTTTGAAATTGGATGAACATTTAGGTCATTTTCGTCCTCGCTACACTTAATCTTGTCCAATTAGGGTTTTTAACCAATCTTGTGCATCCAATAGGTGTGTTTGTGATATTGGATGAACACATAGGTCATTTTCCTCCTGCCTAGGCTAATTCTTCTCCAATTAGGGTTTTTACCAAACTTGTGCATCTAATAGATTGGTTTGTGTCATTGGATGAACATTTAGGTCACTTTGGATCTCCCTAGGCTTTATTCTAGTTTAATTAGGGTTTCTAACCAATCTTGTGCATCCAATAGGTGTGTTTGTGTCAATGGATGAACATTTAGGTCATATTCGTACTCCCTAGGCTAATTCTTGTCCAATTAAAGTTTTTACCAAACTTGTGCATCTAATAGATTGGTTTGTGTCATTGGATGAACATTTAGGTTATTTTCGTCCTCACTAGGCCTATTCTTGTCCAATTAAGGTTCAAATTCAATCTTGTGCATCCAATAGGTGTGTTTGTGTCATTGGATGAACAATTAGGTTATTTTCGTCCTCCCTAGGCTTATTATTTTCCAATTAGGGTTTTTAACCAATCTTGTACATCCAATAGGTGTGTTTGTGTCATTAGATGAACATTTAGGTCATTTTCGTCCTCCCTAGGCTTATTCTTGTCCAATTAGGGTTTTAAACCAATCTTGTGCATCGAAGCAGTTCGTTTTTGTCATTCGATAAACATTTTGGTCATTTTCGTCCTCGCTACACTTAATCTTGTCCTTTTAGGGTTTTTAATCAATCTTGTGCATCCAATGGGTGTGTTTGTGTCAATGGATGAACATTTAGGTCATATTCGTACTCCCTAGGCAAATTCTTGTCCAATTATGGTTTTTACCAAACTTGTGTATCCAATAGATTTGTTTGTGTCATTGGATGAACATTTAGGTCATTTTCGTCCTCACTAGGCCTATTCTTGTCCAACTAGGGTTCTAATCCAATCTTGTGCATTCAATAGGTGTGTTTGTGACATTGGATTAACATTTAGGTCATTTTAGTCCTCCCTAGGCTAATTCTGGTCCAATTAGGGTTTTTAACCAATCTTCTGCATCAAATAAGTTCGTTTTTGTCATTGGATGGACATTTTGGTCATTTTCGTCCTCACTACACTTAATCTTTACCAATCAGGGTTTCTAACCAATCTTGTGCATCCAATAGGTGTGTTTGTGTCATTGGATGAACATTTAGGTTATTTGCTTCCTCCATAGGCTGATTGTTGTCCAATTACGGTTTTTAACCAATCTTTTGCATCCAATTGGTGTGTTTGTGTCATCTGATGAACATTTAGGTCATTTTCGTCATCCCTAGGGTTATTCTTAGCAAATTAGGGTTTTTAACCAATCTTGTGCATCGAATAAGTGTGTTTGTGTCATTGGATGAACATTTAGGTCATTAAATAAGTGTGTTTGTTTCTCCAATTAGGGTTTTTAACCAATCTTCTACATTAAATAGGTGTGATTTTTTCATTGGATGAACATTTAGCTCATTTTCGTCCGCCCTAGGCCTAGTGTTGTCCAATTCGGATTTTTAACCAATCTTGTGCATCCAATACGTGTGTTTGTGTCATCTGATGAACATTTAGGTAATTTTCGTCCTCCCTAAGCTTATTGTTGTCCAATTAAGGTTTTTGACCAATCTTGTGCATCCAATAGGTGTGTTTGTGTCATTGGATGAAAATTTAGGTCAATTTCATCCTCCCTAAGATTATCCTTATGCAATTAGGGTTTTTATCCAATCTTATACATCTAATAACTGTATTTTTGTCATTGGATGAACATTTAGTTCATTTTCGTCCTCGCTACACTTAATCATGTCCAATTAGGGTTTTTAACCAATCTTGTGCATCCAATAGGTGTGTTTGTGATATTGGATGAACACATAGGTCATTTTCCTCCTGCTTAGGCTAATTCTTCTCCAATTAGGGTTTTTAATCAATCTTGTGCATCCAATAGGTGTGTTTGTGTCAATGGATGAACATTTAGGTCATATTCGTACTCCCTAGGCTAATTCTTGTCCAATTAAGGTTTTTACCAAACTTGTGCATCTAATAGATTTGTTTGTGTCATTGGATGAACATTTAGGTCATTTTCGTCCTCACTAGGCATATTCTTGTCCAATTAAGGTTAAAATTCAATCTTGTGCATCCAATAGGTGTGTTTGTGTCATTGGATGAACATTTAGGTCATTTTCGTCCTTCCTAGGCTTATTCTGGTCCGATTAGGGTTTTTAACCAATCTTGTGCATCCAATAGGTGTTTTTGTGTCATTGGATGAACATTTAGGTCATTTTCGTCCTCACTAGGCTAATCCTTGTCCAATTAAGGTTTTTAACCAATCTTGTGCATCCAATAGGTGTGTTTGTGTCATTAGATGAATATTTACGTCATTTTCGACCTCCCTAGGCTTATTGTTGTCCAATTAGGGTTTTTAACCAATCTTGTCCATCCAATAGGTGTCTTTGTGTCATTAGATCAACATTTAGGTCATTTTCGACCTCCCTAGGCATATTCTTGTCCAATTAGGGTTTTTAACCAATCTTGTGCATCTAATAGGTGTGTTTGTGTCAATGGATGAACATTTAGGTTATATTCGTACTCCCTAGCCTAATTCTTGCCCAATTAAGTTTTGTTACCAAGCTTGTGCATCCAATAGCTTTGTTTGTTTCATTGGATGAACATTTAGGTCATTTTCGTCCTCACTAGGCCTATTCTTGTCCAATTATGGTTCTAATCCAATCTTGTGCATTCAATAGGTGTGTTTGTGACATTGGATTAACATTTAGGTCATTTTAGTCCTCCTTAGCCTAATACTTGTCCAATTAGGGTTTTTAACCAATCTTGTGCATCGAATAAGTTCGTTTTTGTCATTGGATGAACATTTAGGTCATTTTCGTCCTCGCTACACTTAATCTTGTCCAATTAGAGATTTTAACCAATCTTGTGCATCCAATAGGTGTGTTTGTGTCATTGGATCAACATTTAGGTCATTTTCGACCTCCCTAGGCATATTCTTGTCCAATTAGGGTTTTTAACCAATCTTGTGCATCTAATAGGTGTGTTTGTGTCAATGGATGAACATTTAGGTTATATTCGTATTCCCTAGCCTAATTCTTGTCCAATTAAGTTTTGTTACCAAGCTTGTGCATCCAATAGCTTTGTTTGTTTCATTGGATGAACATTTAGGTCATTTTCGTCCTCACTAGGCCTATTCTTGTCCAATTATGGTTCTAATCCAATCTTGTGCATTCAATAGGTGTGTTTGTGACATTGGATTAACATTTAGGTCATTTTAGTCCTCCTTAGCCTAATACTTGTCCAATTAGGGTTTTTAACCAATCTTGTGCATCGAATAAGTTCGTTTTTGTCATTGGATGAACATTTAGGTCATTTTCGTCCTCGCTACACTTAATCTTGTCCAATTAGAGATTTTAACCAATCTTGTGCATCCAATAGGTGTGTTTGCGTCATTGGATCAACATTTAGGTCATTTTCGACATCCCTAGGCTTATTCATGTCCAATTAGTGTTTCTAACCAATGTTGTGCATCGAATAAGTTCGTTTGTGTCATTTGATGAACAATTTGGTTATTTTCGTCCTCCCTAGGCGTATTCTTTTCCAATTAGGGTTTCTACCCAATCTTGTGCATCCAATAGGTGTGTTTGTGCAATTGGATGAACATTTTGGTCATTTTTTCCTGCCTAGGCTAATTCTTGTCCAATTAGGGTTTTTAATCAATCTTGTGGATCCAATCGGTGTGTTTATGCCATTTGATGAACATTGAGGTCATATTTGTACTCCTTAGGCTAATTCTTGTCCAATTAGGGTTTTTACCAAACTTGTGCATCCAATAGATCTGTTTGTGTCATTGGATGAACATTTAGGTCATTTTTGTCCTCACTAGGCCAATTCTTGCCCAATTAGGGTTCTAATCCAATCTTGTGCATCCAATAGGTGTGTTTGAGTCATTGGATGAACAATTAGATTATTTTTGTCCTCACAAGGCTTATTCTTTTCCAATTAGGGTTTCTAACAAATCTTGTACATCCAACAGGTGTGTTTATGTCATTGGATGAACATTTAAGTCATTTTCGTCCTCCCTAGGCTTATTCTTGTCCAATTAGGGTTTTAAACCAATCTTGTGCATCGAATAAATTCGTTTTTGACATTGGATGAACATTTAGGCCATTTTCGTCCTCGCTACACTTAATCTTGTCCAATTAGGTCATTTTCCTCCTGCCTAGGCTAATTCATCTCCAATTAGGGTTTTTAATCAATCTTGTGCTTCAACTAGGTGTGTTTGTGTCAATGGATGAACATTTAGGTCATATTAGGGTTCTAATTCAATCTTGTGCATCCAATAGGTATGTTTGTGACATTGGATTAACATGGAGGTCAATTTCGTCCTCCCTAGGATTATTCTTCCGTAATTAGGGTTTTTATCCAATCTTGTACATCTAATTGGTGTGTTTTTGTCATTGGATGAACATCTAGGTCATTTTCGTCCTTCCTAGGCATATTCTGGTCCAATTAGGGTTTTTAACCAATCTTGTGCATCCTATAGGTTTTTTAGTGTCAATGAATGAACATTTAGGTCATTTTCGTCCTCCCTAGGCTAATTCTTGTCTAATTTTCGTCCTCCCTATTTAGGTCATTTTCAATCTTGTGCATCCAATAGGTGTGTTTGTGTCATTTGATGAATATTTAGGTCATTTTCGACCTCCCTAGGCTTATTGTTGTCCAATTAGGGTTTTTAACGAATCTTGTCCATCCAATAGGTGTGTTTGTGTCAATAGATCAATATATAGGTCATTTTCGACCTCCCTAGGCATATTCTTGTCCAATTAGGGTTTCTAACCAATGTTGTGCATCCAATAGGGGTGTTTGTGTCATTGGATGAACATTTAGATCATTCTTGTCCTCCCAAGTCTTAATCTTGTCAAATTAGGGTTTTTAACCAATGTCTTGCAACCAATAGGTGTTTTTGTGTCATTCGATGAAAATTTAGGTCATTTTCGTCCTCACTAGGCCTATTTTTTTCCAATTAGGGTTCTAATCCAATCTTGTGCATCCAATAGGTTTGTTTGTGCCAATGGATTAACATTTAGGTCATTTTAGCCCTCCCTAAGCTATTTCTTGTCCAATTAAGCTTTTTAACAAATCTTGTGCATCCAATAGGTATGTTTGTGTCATTGGATGAACAATTAGGTTATTTTCATCCTCCCTAGGCTTATTCTTTTCCAATTAGGGTTTCTAACCAATCTTGTACATCCAATAAGTGTGTTTGTGTCATTGGATGAACATTTAGCTCATTTTCGTCCTCCGTAGGATTATTGTTGTCCAATTAGGGTTTTTAACCAATCTTGTGCATCAAAGAAGTTCGTTTTTGTCATTGGATGGACATTTTGGTCATTTTCGTCCTCACTACACTTAATCTTTACAAATTAGGGTTTCTAACCAATCTTGTGCATCAAATAGGTGTGTTTGTATCATTGGATGATCATTTAGGTTATTTTCTTCCTCCGTAGGCTGATTGTTGTCCAATTAGGGTTTTTAACCAATCTTTTGCATCCAATTGGTTTGTTTGTGTCATCTGATGAACATTTAGGTCATTTTCGTCATCCCTCGGGTTATTCTTAGCAAATTAGGGTTTTTAACAAATCTTGTGCATCGAATAAGTGTGTTTGTTTCATTGGATGAACATTTAGGTCATTTTTTTCCTCCCTAGGCTTACTCTTTTGCAATTAGGGTTTTTAACCAATCTTCTACATTAAATAGGTTTGTTTTTTTCATTGGATGAACATTTAGCTAATTTTCGTCCTCCCTAGGCATAGTGTTGTCCAATTCGGGTTTTTAACCAATCTTGTGCATCCAACACGTGTGTTTGTGTCATCTAATGAACATTTAGGTAATTTTCGTCCTCCCTAAGCTTATTGTTGTCCAATTAAGGTTTTTGACCAATCTTGTGCATCCAATAGGTGTGTTTGTGCCATCTGATGGACATTTAGGTCATTTTTGTCCTCCCTAGGGTTTTTCTTGCCCAATTAGGGATTTTCACCAATCTTGTGCATCCAATAGGTGTGTTTGTGTCATTGGATGAACATTTAGGTCAATTTCGTCCTCCCTAGGATTATCCTTCTGCAATTAGGGTTTTTATCCAATCTTGTACATCTAATAGGTGTGTTTTTGTCATTGGATGAACATTTAGGTCATTTTCGTCTTTCCTAAGCTTATTCTGGTCCAATTAGGGTTTTTAACCAATCTTGTGCATTCAATAGGTGTTTTTGTGTCATTGGATGAAGATTTAAGTCATTTTCGTCCTCACTAGGCTAAATCTTGTCCAATTAAGGTTTTTAACCAATCTTGTGCATCCAATAGGTGTGTTTGTGTCATTAGATGAATATTTAGGTCATTTTCGACCTCGTTAGGCTTATTGTTGTCCAATTAGGGTTTTTAACCAATCTTGTCCATCAAATAGGTGTCTTTGTGTCATTAGATCAACATTTAGGTCATTTTCGTCCTCACTAGGCCTATTTTTCTCCAATTAGGGTTCTAATCCAATCTTGTGCATCCAATAGGTGTGTTTGTGACATTGGATTAACATTTAGGTTATTTTCGTCCTCCGTAAGCTAATTCTTGTCCAATTAAGGTTTTTAACAAATCTTGTGCATCCAATAGGTATGTTTGTGTCATTGGATGAACAATTAGGTTATTTTCGTCGTCCCTAGGCTTATTCTTTTCCAATTAGGGTTTCTAACCAATCTTGTACATCCAATAGGTGTGTTTGTGTCATTGGATGAACATTTAGGTCATTTTCGTCCACCCTAGGATTATTGTCGTCCAATTAGGATTTTTAACCAATCGTGTGCATCGAAGAAGTTCGTTTTTGTCATTGGATGGACATTTTGGTCATTTTCGTCCTCAATACACTTAATCTTTACCAATTAGGGTTTCTAACCAATCTTGTGCATCCAATAGGTGTGTTTGTGTCATTGGATGAACATTTAGGTTATTTTCTTCCTCCATAGGCTGATTGTTGCCAAATTAGAGTTTTTAACCTATCTTTTGCATCCAATTGGTGTGTTTGTGTCATCTGATGGACAGTTAGGTCATTTTCGTCCTCCCTAGGCTTTTTCTTGCCCAATTAGGGATTTTCACCAATCTTGTGCATCCAATAGGTGTGTTTGTGTCATTGGATGATCATTTAGGTCAATTTCGTCCTCCCTAGGATTATTCTTCTGCAATTAGGGTTTTTATCCAATCTTGTACATCTAATAGGGGTGTTTTTGTCATTGGATGAACATTTAGGCCATTTTCGTCCTTCCTATGCTTATTCTGGTCCAATTAGGGTTTTTAACCAATCTTGTGCATCCAATAGGTGTGTTTGTGACATTGGATTAACATTTAGGTCATTTTCGTCATCCCTAGGGTTATTCTTAGCAAATTAGGGTTTTTAACCAATCTTGTGCATCGAATAAGTGTGTTTGTGTCATTGGATGAACATTTAGGTCATTTTTTTCCTCCCTAGGCTTATTCTTGTGCAATTAGGGTTTTTAACCAATCTTCTACATTAAATAGGTGTGTTTTTTTCATTGGATGAACATTTAGCTCATATTCGTCCTCCCTAGGCCTAGTGTTGTCCTATTCGATTTTTTAACCAATCTTGTGCATCCCATAGGTTTGTTTGTGTCATTGGATGAACATGTAGGTCATTTTCTTCCTCCCTAGGCTTATTGTTGTCCAATTAGGGTTTTTAACCAATCTTGTGCATCCAATACGTGTGTTTGTTTCATCTGATGAACATTTAAGTCATTTTCGTCCTCCCTAAGCTTGTTGTTGTCCAATTAAGGTTTTTGACCAATCTTGTGCATCCAATAGGTGTGTTTGTCTCATCTGATGGACAATTAGGTCATTTTCGTCCTCCCTAGGCTTTTTCTTGCCCAATTAGGGATTTTCACCAATCTTGTGCATCCAATAGGTGTGTTTGTGTCATTGGATGAACATTTAGGTCAATTTCGTCCTCCCTAGGATTATTCTTCTGCAATTAGGGTTTTTATCCAATCTTGTACATCTAATAGGTGTGTTTTTGTCATTGGATGAACCTTTAGGTCATTTTCCTCCTTCCTAGGCTTATTCTGGTCCAATTAGGGTTTTTAACCAATCTTGTGCATCCAATAGGTGTTTTTGTGTCATTGGATGAACATTTAGGTCATTTTGGTTCTCACTAGGCTAATTCTTGTCCAATTAGGGTTTTTTACCAATCTTGTGCATCCAATAGGTGTGTTTGTGTCATTAGATGAATATTTAGGTCATTTTCAACCTCCCTAGGCTTATTGTTGTCTAATTTGGGTTTTTAACCAATCTTGTCCATCCAATAGGTGTCTTTGTGTCATTAGATCAACATTTAGGTCATTTGCGACCCCCCTAGGCATATTCTTCTCCAATTAGGGTTTTTATCCAATCTTGTACATCTAATAGGTGTGTTTGTGTCAATGGATGAACATTTATGTTATATTCGTACTCCCTAGCCTAATTCTTGCCCAATTAAGTTTTTTCACCAAACTTGTGCATCCAATAGATTTGTTTGTGTCATTGGATGAACATTTAGGTCATTTTCGTCCTCACTAGGCCTACTCTTGTCCAATTAGGGTTCTAATCCAATCTTGTGCATCCAATAGGTGTGTTTGTGACATTGTATTAACATTTAGGTTATTTTCGTCCTCCTTATGCTAATTCTTGTCCAATTAGGATTTTTAACCAATCTTGTGCATCGAATAACTTTGATTTTGTCACTGGACGAACATTTAGATGATTTTCGTCCTCGCTACACTTAATATTGTCCAATTAGTGTTTTTAACCAATCTTGTGCTTTCAATAGGTGTGTTTGTGTCATTGGATCCACATTTTGGTCATTTTCAACCTCCCTAGGCTTATTCTTGTCCAATTAGGGTTTCTAACCAATGTTGTTCATCGAATAACTTCGTTTGTGTCATTTGATGAACAATTTGGTCATTTTCGTCCTCCCTAGGCTTATTGTTGTCTAATTAGGGTTTTTAACCAATCTTGTGTATCCATTAGGTGTGTTTGTGACATTAGATGAACATTTAGGTCATTTTTGTCCTCCCTAGGCTAATTCTTGTCCAATTAAGGTTTTTAACCAATATTGTGCATCCAATAGATGTGTTTGTGTCATTAGATGTATATTTAGGTCATTTTCGTCCTCCCTATGCTTATTCTTTTCCAATTAGGTAACCAATCTTGTTTATCCAATAGGTGTGTTTGTGTCAATGGATGAACATTTAGGTCATTTTCGTCCTCCCTAGGCTTATTCTTGTTCAATTAGGGTTGTTAACCAATCTTGTGCATCAAAGACGCTTGTTTTTGTCATTGGATGAACATTTTGGTCATTTTCTCCCTCACTACACTTAATCTTGTCCAATTAGGGTTTCTAACCAATCTTATGCATCCAATAGGTTCGTTTTTGTCATTGGATGAACATTTAGGTCATTTTGGTCCTCCCTAGGCTTATTCTTGTGCAATTAATGTTTTTAACCAATCTTCTACATTAAATAGGGGTGTTTTTTTTTCAATGGATGAACATTTAGCTCATTTTCGTCCTCTCTAGGCCTAGTGTTGTCCAATTCGGGTTCGTAACCAGTCTTGTGCATCCAATAGGATTGTTTTTGTCATTGGATGAACATTTAGGTCATTTTCTTCCTTCCTAGGCTTATTGTTGTCCAATTAAGGTTTTTGACCAATCTTGTGCATCCAATAGGTGTGTTTGTGTCATCTGATGGACATTTAGGTCACTTTCCTCCTCCCTAGGCTTTTTCTTGCCCAATTAGGGATTTTGACCAATCTTGTGCATCCAATAGGTGTGTTTCTGTCATCTGATGGACATTTAGGTCACTTTCCTCCTCCCTAGGCTTTTTCTTGCCCAATTAGGGATTTTGACCAATCTTGTGCATCCAATAGGCGTGTTTGTGTCCTTGGATGAACATTTAGGTCAATTTCGTCATCCATAGGATTATTCTTCAACATTTAGTGTTTATATCCAATCTTGTACCTCTGATAGGTGTGTTTTTGTCATTGGATGAACATTTTGGTCATTTTCGTCCTTCCTAGGCTAATTCTGGTCCAATTAGGGTTTTTAACCAATCTTGTGCATCCAATAGGTGCTTTTGTGTCATTGGATGAACATTTAGGTCATTTTCGTCCTCACAAGGCTAATTCTTGTCGAATTAAGGTTTTTAACCAATCGTGTGCATCCAATAGGTGTGTTTGTGTCATTAGATGAATATTTAGGTCATTTTCAACCTTCCTAGGCTTATTGTTGTCCAATTGGGGTTTTTTTACCAATCTTGTCCATCCAATAGGTGTCTTTGTGTCATTAGATCAATATTTAGGTCATTTTCGACCTCCCTAGGCATATTCTTGTCCAATTAGGGTTTCTAACCAATCTTGTGCATCCAATAGGTGTTTTTGTGTCAATGGATGAAAATTTAGGTTATATTCCTACTCCCTAGCTAAATTCTTGTCCAATTAAGTTTTTTACCAAACTTGTCCATCCAATAGATTTGTTTGTGTAATTGGATGAACATTTAGGTGATTTCCGTCCTCACTAGGCCTATTTTTGTCCAATTAGGGTTCTAATCCAATCTTGTGCGTCCAATAGGCAAGTTTGGGACATTGTATTAACATTTAGGTTATTTTCGTCCTCCATAAGCTAATTCTTGTCCAATTAGGGTTTTGAACAAATCTTGTGCATCCAATAGTTTTGTTTGTGTCATTGGATGAACAATTAGGTTATTGTCGTCCTCCCTATGCTTATTCTTGTCCAATTAGGGTTTTTAACCAATCTTGTGCATGTAACAAGTTCGTTTTTGTCATTGGATATACATTTTGGTCATTTTCCTCCTCACTACACCTAATCTTGTCCAATTAGGATTTCTAACCAATCTTGTGCATCCAATAGGTGTGTTTGTGTCATTGGATGAACATTTATGTTATTTTCTTCCTCTATAGGCTTATTGTTGTCCAATTAGGGTTTTTAACCAATCTTGTGCATCCAATACGTGTGTTTGTGTCATCTGATGAACATTTAGGTCATTTTCGTCTTCCCTAAGCTTATTGTTGTCCAATTAAGGTTTTTGACCAATCTTGTGCATCCAATAGGTGTGTTTGTGTCATTGGATGAACATTTAGGTCATTTTCGACCTCCCTAGGCTTATTCTTGTCCAATTAGGGTTTCTAACCAATCTTATGCATCCAATAGGTGTGTTTGTGTCATTGGATGAACAATTAGGTTATTTTTGTCCACCCTATGCTTATTCTTTTCCAATTAGGGTTTCTAACCAATCTTGTGCATCCAATATGTGTGTTTGTGTCATTGGATGTATATTTAGGTCATTTTCGTCCTCCCTAGGCTTATTCTTGTCCAATTAGGAATTTTAACCAATCTTGTGCATCGAATAAGTTCGTTTTTGTCATTGGATGAACATTTAATTCATTTTCGTCCTCCCTTGGCTAATTCTTGTCCAATTAAGGTTTTTAACCAATCTTGTGCATCCAATAGTTGTGTTTGTGTCATTGGATGAACAATTAGGTTATTGTCGTCCTCCCTATGCTTATTCTTGTCCAATTAGGGTTTTTAACCAATCTTGTGCATGTAACAAGTTCGTTTTTGTCATTGGATGTACATTTTGGTCATTTTCCTCCTCACTACACCTAATCTTGTCCAATTAGGGTTTCTAACCAATCTTGTGCATCCAATAGGTGTGTTTGTGTCATTGGATGAACATTTATGTTCTTTTCTTCCTCTATAGGCTTATTGTTGTCCAATTAGGGTTTTTAACCAATCTTGTGCATCCAATACGTGTGTTTGTGTCATCTGATGAACATTTAGGTCATTTTCGTCTTCCCTAAGCTTATTGTTGTCCAATTAAGGTTTTTGACCAATCTTGTGCATCCAATAGGTGTGTTTGTGTCATTGGATGAACATTTAGGTCATTTTCGACCTCCACAGGCTTATTCTTGTCCAATTAGGGTTTCTAACCAATCTTATGCATCCAATAGGTGTGTTTGTGTCATTGGATGAACAATTAGGTTATTTTTCTCCACCCTATGCTTATTCTTTTCCAATTAGGGTTTCTAACCAATCTTGTGCATCCAATATGTGTGTTTGTGTCATTGGATGTATATTTAGGTCATTTTCGTCCTCCCTAGGCTTATTCTGGTCCAATTAGGAATTTTAACAAAACTTGTGCATCGAATAAGTTCGTTTTTGTCATTGGATGAACATTTAATTCATTTTCGTCCTCCCTAGGCTAATTCTTGTCCAATTAAGGTTTTTAACCAATCTTGTGCATCCAATAGGTGTGTTTGTGTCATTAGATGAATATTTAAGTCATTTTCGACCTCCCTAGGCTTATTGTTGTCCAAGTAGGGTTTTTAGCCAATCTTGTCCATCCAATAGGTGTGTTTGTGTCATTAGATCATCATTTAGGTCATTTTCGACCTCCATAGCCATATTCTTGTCCAAATAGGGTTTCTAACCAATCTTGTGCATCCAATAGGTCTGTTTGTGTCATTGGATGAACATTTACGTCATTTTTGTCCTCCCAAGTCATAATCTTGTCAAATTAGGGTTTTTAACGTATCTTTTGCAACCAATAGGTGTTTTTGTGTCATTGGATGAAGATTTAGGTCATTTTCGTCCTCACTAGGCCTATTTTTGTCCAATTAGGGTTCTAATCCAATCTTGTGCATCCAATAGGTGTGTTTGTGACATTGGATTAATATTTAGGTCATTTTCGTCCTCCCTAAGCTAATTCTTGTCCAATTAAGGTTTTTAACAAATCTTGTGCATCCAATAGGTGTGTTTGTGTCATTGGATGAACAATTAGGTTATTTTTGTCCTCGCTAGGATGATTCTTGTCCAATTAGGGTTTTTAACCAATCTTGTGCATCGAAGAAGTTCGTTTTTGTCATTGGATGAACATTTTGGTCTTTTTCGTCCTCACTACACTTAATCTTGTCCAATTAGGGTTTCTATCGAATCTTGTGCATCCAATAGGTGTGTTTGTGTCATTGGATGAATATTTAGGTTATTTTCTTCCTCCATAGGCTGATTATTGGCCAATAAGGGTTTTTAACCAATCTTGTGCATCGAATAGGTATATTTGTATCATTGGATCAACATTTAGGTCATTTTTTTCCTCCCTAGGCTTATTCTTGTGCAATTAGGGTTTTTAACCAATCTTTTGCATTAAATAGGTGTGTTTTTTTTTCATTGGATGAACATTAAGCTCATTTTCGTCCTCCCTAGGCCTAGTGTTGTCCAATTCGGGTTTTTAACCAATCTTGTGCATCCAATAGGTGTGTTTGTGTCATTGGATGAAAATTTAGGTCATTTTCGTCCTCCCTAGGGTTATTCTTGTCCAATTAGGGTTTCAAACCAATCTTCTACATCGAAAAAGTTCGTTTTTGTCATTGGATGAACATTTAGGTCATTTTCGTCCTCGCTAAACTTACTCTTGTTTTATTAGAGTTTTCAACCAATCTTGTGCATTCAATAGGTGTGTTTGTGTCATTGGATCAACATTTAGGTCATCTTCGACCTCCCTAGGCTTATTCTTGTCCAATTAGGGTTTCTAACCAATGTATTGCATTGAATAAGTTCGTTTGTGTCATTGGATGAACAATTAGGTCATTTTCGTCCTCCGTAGGCTTATTCTTGTCCAATTAGGGTTTTTAACCAATTTTGTGCATCCAATAGGTGTGTTTGTGTCATTGGATCAACATTTAGGTCATTTTCGACCTCCCTAGGCTTTTTCTTGTCCAATTAGGTTTTCTAACCAATCTTGTGCATCGAATAAGTTCGTTTTTGTCATTGGATGAACATTTAGGTCATTTTTGACCTCGCTACAGTTAATCTTGTCCAATTAGGGTTTTTAACCAATCTTGTGCATCCAATTGGTATGTTTGTGTCTATTGGATAAACAATTAGGTCATTTTCCTCCTCCCTAGGCTTATTCTTGTCCAATTAGGGTTTCTAACTAATCTTGTGCATCCAATAGGTGTGTTTGTGTCAATGGATGAACATTTAGGTCATATTCGTACTCCCTATACTAATTCTTGTCCAATTAAGGTTTTTGACAAACTTGTGCATCTAATAGATTTGTTTGTGTCATTGGATGAACATTTAGGTCATTTTCGTCCTCACTAGGCCTATCCTTGTCCAATTAGGGCTCTAATCCAATCTTGTGCATCCCATAAGTGTGTTTGTGTCATTGGATGAATAATTAGGTTATTTTCGTCCTCCCTAGGCTTATTCTTATCCAATTACGGTTTCTAACCAATCTTGTACATCCAATAGGTTTGATTGTGTCATTGGATGAACGATTAGGTCATTTTCGTCCTCCCTATGCTTATTCTAGTCCAATTAGGGTTTTAAACCAATCTTGTGCATCGAAGAAGTTCGTTATTGTCATTGGATGAACATTTTGGTCATTTTCGTCCTCGCTACACTTAATCTTGTCCAATTAGGGATTTTCACCAATCTTGTGCATCCAATAGGTGTGTTTGTGTCATTGGATGAACATTTAGGTCAATTTCGTCATCCATAGGATTATTCTTCAACATTTAGTGTTTTTATCCAATCTTGTACCTCTAATAGGTGTGTTTTTGTCATTGGATGAACATTTTGGTCATTTTCGTCCTCGCTACACTTAATCATGTCCAATTAGGGTTTTTAACCAATCTTGTGCATCCAATAGGTGTTTTTGTGTCATTGGATGAACATTTAGGTCATTTTCGTCCTCACTAGGCTAATTCTTGTCCAATTAAGGTTTTTAACCAATCTTGTGCATCCAATAGGTGTGTTTGTGTCATTAGATGAATATTTAGGTCATTTTCGACCTCCCTAGGCTTATTGTTGTCCAATTAGGGTTTTTAACCAATCTTGTCCATCAAATAGGTGTCTTTGTGTCTTTAGATCAACATTTAGGTCATTTTCGACCTCCCTAGGCATATTCTTGTCCAATTAGGGTTTTTAACCAATCTTGTGCATCTAATAGGTGTTTTTGTGTCAATGGATGAACATTTAGGTTATATTCGTACTCCCTAGCCTAATTCTTGTCCAATTAAGTTTTTTTACCAAATTTTTGCATCCAATAGATTTGTTTGTGTCATTGGATGAACATTTAGGTCATTTTCGTCCTCACTAGATTATTCTTGTCAAATTAGGGTTCTAATCCAATCTTGTACAATTAGGGTTTTTAACCAATATTGTGCATCCAATAGGTGTGTTTGTGATATTGGATGAACACATAGGTCATTTTCCTCCTGCCTAGGCTAATTCTTCTCCAATTAGGGTTTTTAATCAATCTTGTGCATCCAATAGGTGTGTTTGTGTCATTAGATGAATATTTACGTCATTTTCGACCTCCCTAGTCTTTTTGTTGTCCAATTAGGGTTTTTAACCAATCTTGTCCATCCAATAGGTGTCTTTGTGTCATTAGATCAACATTTAGGTCATTTTCGACCTCCCTAGGCATATTCTTGTCCAATTAGGGTTTTTAACCAATCTTGTGCATCTAATAGATCAGTTTGTGTCATTGGATGAACATTTAGGTCATTTTCGTCCTCACTAGGAAAATTCTTGCCCAATTAGGGTTCTAATCCAATCTTGTGCATCCAATAGGTGTGTTTGTGTCATTGGATGAACAGTTAGATTATTTTTGTCCTCACACGGCTTATTCTTTTCCAATTAGGGTTTCTAACAAATTTTGTACATCCAACATGTGTGTTTGTGTCATTGGATGAACATTTAAGTCATTTTCGTCCTCCCTAGGCTTATTCTTGTCCAATTAGGGTTTTGAACCAATCTTGTGCATCGAAGAAGTTCGTTTTTGAAATTTGATGAACATTTAGGTCATCTTCGTCCTCGCTACACTTAATCTTGTCCAATTAGGGTTTTTAACCAATCTTGTGCATCCAATAGGTGTCTTTGTGATATCGGATGAAGACATAGGTCATTTTCCTCCTACCTAGGCTAATTCTTCTCCAATTAGGGTTTTTAATCAATCTTGTGCATCCAATAGGTTTGTTTGTGTCATTAGACGAATATTTAGGTCATTTTCGACCTCCCTAGGCTTATTGTCGTCCAATTAGGGTTTTTAACCAATCTTGTCCATCCAATAGGTGTCTTTGTGTCATTAGATCAATATTTAGGTCATTTTCGACCTCCCTAGGCATATTCTTGTCCAATTAGGGTTTTTAACTAATCTTGTGCATCTAAGAGATCTGTTTGTGTCATTGGATGAACATTTAGGTCATTTTCGTCCTCACTAGGCCAATTCTTGCCCAATTAGGGTTCTAATCCAATCTTGTGCATCCAATAGGTGTGTTTGTGTCATTGGATGAATAATTAGATTATTTTTGTCCTCACAAGGCTTGTTCTTTTCCAATTAGGGTTTCTAACGAATCTTGTACATCCAACAGGTGTGTTTGTGTCATTGGATGAACATTTAGGTCATTTTCGTCCTCCCTAGGCTTCTTCTTGTCCAATTAGGATTTTAAACCAATCTTGTGCATCGAAGAAGTTCGTTTTTGAAATTGGATGAACATTTAGGTCATTTTCGTCCTCGCTACACTTAATCTTGTCCAATTAGGGTTTTTAACCAATCTTGTGCATCCAATAGGTGTGTTTGTGATATTGGATGAACACATAGGTCATTTTCCTCCTACCTAGGCTAATTCTTCTCCAATTAGGGTTTTTACCAAACTTGTGCATCTAATAGATTGATTTGTGTCATTGGATGAACATTTAGGTCACTTTGGATCTCCCTAGGCTTTATTCTAGTTTAATTAGGGTTTCTAACCAATCTTGTGCATCCAATAGGTGTGTTTGTGTCAATGGATGAACATTTAGGTCATATTCGTACTCCCTAGGCTAATTCTTGTCCAATTAAGGTTTTTACCAAACTTGTGCATCTAATAGATTGGTTTGTGTCATTGGATGAACATTTAGGTTATTTTCGTCCTCACTAGGCCTATTCTTGTCCAATTAAGGTTCAAATTCAATCTTGTGCATCCAATAGGTGTGTTTGTGTCATTGGATGAACAATTAGGTTATTTTCGTCCTCCCTAGGCTTATTATTTTCCAATTAGGGTTTTTAACCAATCTTGTACATCCAATTGGTGTGTTTGTGTCATTAGATGAACATTTAGGTCATTTTCGTCCTCCCTAGGCTTATTCTTGTCCAATTAGGGTTTTAAACCAATCTTGTGCATCGAAGCAGTTCGTTTTTGTCATTCGAAAAACATTTTGGTCATTTTCGTTCTCGCTACACTTAATCTTGTCCTTTTAGGGTTTTTAATCAATCTTGTGCATCCAATGGGTGTGTTTGTGTCAATGGATGAACATTTAGGTCATATTCGTACTCCCTAGGCAAATTCTTGTCCAATTATGGTTTTTACCAAACTTGTGTATCCAATAGATTTGTTTGTGTCATTGGATGAACATTTAGGTCATTTTCGTCCTCACTAGGCCTATTCTTGTCCAACTAGGGTTCTAATCCAATCTTGTGCATTCAATAGGTGTGTTTGTGACATTGGATTAACATTTAGGTCATTTTAGTCCTCCCTAGGCTAATTCTGGTCCAATTAGGGTTTTTAACCAATCTTCTGCATCAAATAAGTTCGTTTTTGTCATTGGATGGACATTTTGGTCATTTTCATCCTCACTACACTTAATCTTTACCAATCAGGGTTTCTAACCAATCTTGTGCATCCAATAGGTGTGTTTGTGTCATTGGATGAACATTTAGGTTATTTGCTTCCTCCATAGGCTGATTGTTGTCCAATTACGGTTTTTAACCAATCTTTTGCATCCAATTGGTGTGTTTGTGTCATCTGATGAACATTTAGGTCATTTTCGTCATCCCTAGGGTTATTCTTAGCAAATTAGGGTTTTTAACCAATCTTGTGCATCAAATAAGTGTGTTTGTGTCATTGGATGAACATTTAGGTCATTAAATAAGTGTGTTTGTTTCTCCAATTAGGGTTTTTAACCAATCTTCTACATTAAATAGGTGTGATTTTTTCATTGGATGAACATTTAGCTCATTTTCGTCCGCCCTAGGCCTAGTGTTGTCCAATTCGGATTTTTAACCAATCTTGTGCATCCAATACGTGTGTTTGTGTCATCTGATGAACATTTAGGTAATTTTCGTCCTCCCTAAGCTTATTGTTGTCCAATTAAGGTTTTTGACCAATCTTGTGCATCCAATAGGTGTGTTTGTGCCATCTGATGGACATTTAGGTTATTTTCATCCTCCCTAGGCTTTTTCTTGCCCAATTAGGGATTTTCACCAATCTTGTGCATCCAATAGGTGTGTTTGTGTCATTGGATGAAAATTTAGGTCAATTTCGTCCTCCCTAAGATTATCCTTATGCAATTAGGGTTTTTATCCAATGTTATACATCTAATAACTGTATTTTTGTCATTGGATGAACATTTAGTTCATTTTCGTCCTCGCTACACTTAATCATGTCCAATTAGGGTTTTTAACCAATCTTGTGCATCCAACAGGTGTGTTTGTGATATTGGATGAACACATAGGTCATTTTCCTCCTGCTTAGGCTAATTCTTCTCCAATTAGGGTTTTTAATCAATCCTTTGCATCCAATAGGTGTGTTTGTGTCAATGGATGAACATTTAGGTCATATACGTACTCCCTAGGCTAATTCTTGTCCAATTAAGGTTTTTACCAAACTTGTGCATCTAATAGATTTGTTTGTGTCATTGGATGAACATTTAGGTCATTTTCGTCCTCACTAGGCATATTCTTGTCCAATTAAGGTTCAAATTCAATCTTGTGCATCCAATAGGTGTGCTTGTGTCATTGGATGAACATTTAGGTCATTTTCGTCCTTCCTAGGCTTATTCTGGTCCGATTAGGGTTTTTAACCAATCTTGTGCATCCAATAGGTGTTTTTGTGTCATTGGATGAACATTTAGGTCATTTTCGTCCTCACTAGGCTAATTCTTGTCCAATTAAGGTTTTTAACCAATCTTGTGCATCCAATAGGTGTGTTTGTGTCATTAGATGAATATTTACGTCATTTTCGACCTCCCTAGGCTTATTGTTGTCCAATTAGGGTTTTTAACCAATCTTGTCCATCCAATAGGTGTCTTTGTGTCATTAGATCAACATTTAGGTCATTTTCGACCTCCCTAGGCATATTCTTGTCCAATTAGGGTTTTTAACCAATCTTGTGCATCTAATAGGTGTGTTTGTGTCAATGGATGAACATTTAGGTTATATTCGTACTCCCTAGCCTAATTCTTGCCCAATTAAGTTTTGTTACCAAGCTTGTGCATCCAATAGCTTTGTTTGTTTCATTGGATGAACATTTAGGTCATTTTCGTCCTCACTAGGCCTATTCTTGTCCAATTATGGTTCTAATCCAATCTTGTGCATTCAATAGGTGTGTTTGTGACATTGGATTAACATTTAGGTCATTTTAGTCCTCCTTAGCCTAATACTTGTCCAATTAGGGTTTTTAACCAATCTTGTGCATCGAATAAGTTCGTTTTTGTCATTGGATGAACATTTAGGTCATTTTCGTCCTCGCTACACTTAATCTTGTCCAATTAGAGATTTTAACCAATCTTGTGCATCCAATAGGTGTGTTTGTGTCATTGGATCAACATTTAGGTCATTTTCGACATCCCTAGGCTTATTCATGTCCAATTAGTGTTTCTAACCAATGTTGTGCATCGAATAAGTTCGTTTGTGTCATTTGATGAACAATTTGGTTATTTTCGTCCTCCCTAGGCGTATTCTTTTCCAATTAGGGTTTCTACCCAATCTTGTGCATCCAATAGGTGTGTTTGTGCAATTGGATGAACATTTTGGTCATTTTTTTCCTGCCTAGGCTAATTCTTGTCCAATTAGGGTTTTTAATCAATCTTGTGGATCCAATCGGTGTGTTTATGCCATTTGATGAACATTGAGGTCATATTTGTACTCCTTAGGCTAATTCTTGTCCAATTAGGGTTTTTACCAAACTTGTGCATCCAATAGATCTGTTTGTGTCATTGGATGAACATTTAGGTCATTTTCGTCCTCACTAGGCCAATTCTTGCCCAATTAGGGTTCTAATCCAATCTTGTGCATCCAATAGGTGTGTTTGAGTCATTGGATGAACAATTAGATTATTTTTGTCCTCACAAGGCTTATTCTTTTCCAATTAGGGTTTCTAACAAATCTTGTACATCCAACAGGTGTGTTTATGTCATTGGATGAACATTTAAGTCATTTTCGTCCTCCCTAGGCTTATTCTTGTCCAATTAGGGTTTTAAACCAATCTTGTGCATCGAATAAATTCGTTTTTGACATTGGATGAACATTTAGGCCATTTTCGTCCTCGCTACACTTAATCTTGTCCAATTAGGTCATTTTCCTCCTACCTAGGCTAATTCATCTCCAATTAGGGTTTTTAATCAATCTTGTGCTTCAACTAGGTGTGTTTGTGTCAATGGATGAACATTTAGGTCATATTAGGGTTCTAATTCAATCTTGTGCATCCAATAGGTATGTTTGTGACATTGGATTAACATGGAGGTCAATTTCGTCCTCCCTAGGATTATTCTTCCGTAATTAGGGTTTTTATCCAATCTTGTACATCTAATTGGTGTGTTTTTGTCATTGGATGAACATCTAGGTCATTTTCGTCCTTCCTTGGCATATTCTGGTCCAATTAGGGTTTTTAACCAATCTTGTGGATCCTATAGGTTTTTTAGTGTCAATGAATGAACATTTAGGTCATTTTCGTCCTCCCTAGGCTAATTCTTGTCTAATTTTCGTCCTCCCTATTTAGGTCATTTTCAATCTTGTGCATCCAATAGGTGTGTTTGTGTCATTTGATGAATATTTAGGTCATTTTCGACCTCCCTAGGCTTATTGTTGTCCAATTAGGGTTTTTAACGAATCTTGTCCATCCAATAGGTGTGTTTGTGTCAATAGATCAATATATAGGTCATTTTCGACCTCCCTAGGCATATTCTTGTCCAATTAGGGTTTCTAACCAATGTTGTGCATCCAATAGGGCTGTTTGTGTCATTGGATGAACATTTAGATCATTCTTGTCCTCCCAAGTCTTAATCTTGTCAAATTAGGGTTTTTAACCAATGTCTTGCAACCAATAGGTGTTTTTGTGTCATTCGATGAAAATTTAGGTCATTTTCGTCCTCACTAGGCCTATTTTTTTCCAATTAGGGTTCTAATCCAATCTTGTGCATCCAATAGGTTTGTTTGTGCCAATGGATTAACATTTAGGTCATTTTCGCCCTCCCTAAGCTAATTCTTGTCCAATTAAGCTTTTTAACAAATCTTGTGCATCCAATAGGTATGTTTGTGTCATTGGATGAACAATTAGGTTATTTTCATCCTCCCTAGGCTTATTCTTTTCCAATTAGGGTTTCTAACCAATCTTGTACATCCAATAAGTGTGTTTGTGTCATTGGATGAACATTTAGCTCATTTTCGTCCTCCGTAGGATTATTGTTGTCCAATTAGGGTTTTTAACCAATCTTGTGCATCAAAGAAGTTCGTTTTTGTCATTGGATGGACATTTTGGTCATTTTCGTCCTCACTACACTTAATCTTTACAAATTAGGGTTTCTAACCAATCTTGTGCATCAAATAGGTGTGTTTGTATCATTGGATGAACATTTAGGTTATTTTCTTCCTCCGTAGGCTGATTGTTGTCCAATTAGGGTTTTTAACCAATCGTTTGCATCCAATTGGTTTGTTTGTGTCATCTGATGAACATTTAGGTCATTTTCGTCATCCCTAGGGTTATTCTTAGCAAATTAGGGTTTTTAACAAATCTTGTGCATCGAATAAGTGTGTTTGTTTCATTGGATGAACATTTAGGTCATTTTTTTCCTCCCTAGGCTTACTCTTTTGCAATCTTGTCCATCAAATAGGTGTCTTTGTGTCATTAGATCAACATTTAGGTCATTTTCAACCTCCCATGGCATATTCTTGTCCAATTAGGGTTTTTAACCAATCTTGTGCATCTAATAGGTGTTTTTGTGTCAATGGATGAACATTTAGGTTATATTCGTACTCCCTAGCCTAATTCTTGTCCAATTAAGTTTTTTTACCAAACTTTTGCATCCAATAGATTTGTTTGTGTAATTGGATGAACATTTAGGTCATTTTCGTCCTCACTAGGCCTATTCTTGTCAAATTAGGGTTCTAATCCAATCTTGTGCATTCAATAGGTGTGTTTGTGACATTGGATTAACATTTAGGTCATTTTAGTGCTCCCTAGGTTAATTCTTGTCCAATTAGGGTTTTTAACCAATCTTGTGCATCGAATAAGTTCGTTTTTGTCATTGGATGAACATTTAGGTCATTCTCGTCCTCGCTACACTTAATCTTGTCAAATTAGGGATTTTAACCAATCTTGTGCATCCAATAGGTGTGTTGGTGTCATTGGATCAACATTTAGGACATTTTCGACATCCCTAGGCTTATTCGTGTCCAATTAGGGTTTGTAACCAACGTTGTGCATCGAATAAGTTCGTTTGTGTCATTTGATGAACAATTTGGTTATTTTCGTCCTCCCTAGGCTTATTCTTTTCCAATTAGGGTTTCTACCCAATCTTGTGCATCCAATAGGTGTGTTTGAGCAATTGGATGAACATTTTGGTCATTTTTTTCCTTCCTATGCTAATTCTAGTCCAATTAGGGTTTTTAATCAATCTTGTGGATCCAATCGGTGTGTTTATGTCATTTGATGAACATTGAGGTCATATTCGTAGTCCTTAGGCTAATTCTTGTCCAATTAGGGTGTTTACCAAACTTGTGCATCTAATAGATTGGTTTGTGTCATTGGATGAACATTTAGGTCATTTTCGTCCTCACTAGGCCAATTGTTGCCCACTTAGGGTTCTAATCCAATCTTTTGCATCCAATAGGTGTGTTTGTGTCATTGGATGAACAATTTGATTATTTTTGTCCTCACTAGGCTTATTCTTATCCAATTAGGGTTTCTAACCAATCTTGTGCATCCAACAGGTGTGTTTGTGTCATTGGATGAACATTTAAGTCATTTTCGTCCTCCCTAGGCTTATTCTTGTCCAATTAGGGTTTTAAACCAATGTTGTGCATCGAAGAACTTCGTTTTTGACATTGGATGAACATTTAGGCCATTTTCGTCCTCGCTACACTTAATCTTGTCCAATTAGGGTTTTTAACCAATTTGGTGCAACCAATAGGTGTGTTTGTGATATTGGATGAACACATAGGTCATTTTCTTCCTGCCTAGGCTAATTCATCTCGAATTAGGGTTTTTAATCAATCTTGTGCTTCCAATAGGTGTGTCTGTGTCAATGGATGAACATTTAGGTCATATTCGTACTCCCTAGCCTAATTCTTGTCCAATTAAGTTTCTTACCAAACTTGTGCATCCAATAGATTTGTTTGTGTCATTGGATGAAAATTTAGGTGATTTTCGTCCTCACTAGGCCTATTTTTGTCCAATTAGGGTTCTAATTCAATCTTCTGCATCCAATAGGTATATTTGTGACATTGGATTAACATGGAGGTCAATTTCGTCCTCCCTAGGATTATTCTTTCGAAATTAGGGTTTTTATCCAATCTTGTACATCTAATTGGTGTGTTTTTGTCATTGGATGAACATTTAGGTCATTTTCGTCCTTCCTAGGCATATTCTGGTCCAATTAGGGTTTTTAACCAATCTTGTGCATCCAATAGGTTTTTTAGTGTCAATGGATGAACATTTAGGTCATTTTCTTCCTCCCTAGGCTAATTCTTGTCTAATTAAGGATTTTAACCAATCTTGTGCATCCAATAGGTGTGTTTGTGTCATTAGATAAATATTTAGGTCATTTTCGACCTCCCTAGGCTTATTGTTGTCCAATTAGGGTTTTTAACCAATCCTGTCTATCCAATAGGTGTGTTTGTGTCAATAGATAAATATTTAGGTCATTTTCGACCTCCCTAGGCATATTCTTGTCCAATTAGGGTTTCTAACCAATGTTGTGCATCCAATAGGGGTGTTTGTGTCATTGGATGAACATTTAGGTTATTTTTGTCCTCCCAAGTCTTAATCTTGTCAAATTATTGTTTTTAACCTATGTCTTGCAACCAATAGGTGTTTTTCTATCATTCGATGACAATTTAGGTCATTTTCGTCCTCACTAGGCCTATTTTCCTGCAATTAGGGTTCTAATCCAATCTTGTGCATCCAATAGGTGTGTTTGTGACATTGGATTAACATTTAGGTCATTTTCGTCCTCCCTAAGCTAATTCTTGTCCAATTAAGGTTTTTAACAAATCTTGTGCATCCAATAGGTATGTTTGTGTCATTGGATGAACAATTAGGTTATTTTCGTCGTCCCTAGGCTTATTCTTTTCCAATTAGGGTTTCTAACCAATCTTGTACATCCAATAGGTGTGTTTGTGTCATTGGATGAACATTTAGGTCATTTTCGTCCACCCTAGGATTATTGTCGTCCAATTAGGATTTTTAACCAATCTTGTGCATCGAAGAAGTTCGTTTTTGTCATTGGATGGACATTTTGGTCATTTTCGTCCTCAATACACTTAATCTTTACCAATTAGGGTTTCTAACCAATCTTGTGCATCCAATAGGTGTGTTTGTGTCATTGGATGAACATTTAGGTTATTTTCTTCCTCCATAGGCTGATTGTTGCCAAATTAGAGTTTTTAACCTATCTTTTGCATCCAATTGGTGTGTTTGTGTCATCTGATGGACAGTTAGGTCATTTTCGTCCTCCCTAGGCTTTTTCTTGCCCAATTAGGGATTTTCACCAATCTTGTGCATCCAATAGGTGTGTTTGTGTCATTGGATGATCATTTAGGTCAATTTCATCCTCCCTAGGATTATTCTTCTGCAATTAGGGTTTTTATCCAATCTTGTACATCTAATAGGTGTGTTTTTGTCATTGGATGAACATTTAGGTCATTTTCGTCCTTCCTATGCTTATTCTGGTCCAATTAGGGTTTTTAACCAATCTTGTGCATCCAATAGGTGTGTTTGTGACATTGGATTAACATTTCGGTCATTTTCGTCATCCCTAGGGTTATTCTTAGCAAATTAGGGTTTTTAACCAATCTTGTGCATCGAATAAGTGTGTTTGTGTCATTGGATGAACATTTAGGTCATTTTTTTCCTCCCTAGGCTTATTCTTGTGCAATTAGGGTTTTTAACCAATCTTCTACATTAAATAGGTGTGTTTTTTTCATTGGATGAACATTTAGCTCATATTCGTCCTCCCTAGGCCTAGTGTTGTCCTATTCGAGTTTTTAACCAATCTTGTGCATCCCATAGGTTTGTTTGTGTCATTGGATGAACATGTAGGTCATTTTCTTCCTCCCTAGGCTTATTGTTGTCCAATTAGGGTTTTTAACCAATCTTGTGCATCCAATACGTGTGTTTGTGTCATCTGATGAACATTTAGGTCATTTTCGTCCTCCCTAAGCTTGTTGTTGTCCAATTAAGGTTTTTGACCAATCTTGTGCATCCAATAGATGTGTTTGTCTCATCTGATGGACAATTAGGTCATTTTCGTCCTCCCTAGGCTTTTTCTTGCCCAATTAGGGATTTTCACCAATCTTGTGCATCCAATAGGTGTGTTTGTGTCATTGGATGAACATTTAGGTCAATTTCGTCCTCCCTAGGATTATTCTTCTGCAATTAGGGTTTTTATCCAATCTTGTACATCTAATAGGTGTGTTTTTGTCATTGGATGAACCTTTAGGTCATTTTCATCCTTCCTAGGCTTATTCTGGTCCAATTAGGGTTTTTAACCAATCTTATGCATCCAATAGGTGTTTTTGTGTCATTGGATGAACATTTAGGTCATTTTGGTTCTCACTAGGCTAATTCTTGTCCAATTAGGGTTTTTTACCAATCTTGTGCATCCAATAGGTGTGTTTGTGTCATTAGATGAATATTTAGGTCATTTTCAACCTCCCTAGGCTTATTGTTGTCTAATTTGGGTTTTTAACCAATCTTGTCCATCCAATAGGTGTCTTTGTGTCATTAGATCAACATTTAGGTCATTTGCGACCCCCCTAGGCATATTCTTCTCCAATTAGGGTTTTTATCCAATCTTGTACATCTAATAGGTGTGTTTGTGTCAATGGATGAACATTTATGTTATATTCGTACTCCCTAGCCTAATTCTTGCCCAATTAAGTTTTTTCACCAAACTTGTGCATCCAATAGATTTGTTTGTGTCATTGGATGAACATTTAGGTCATTTTCGTCCTCACTAGGCCTACTCTTGTCCAATTAGGGTTCTAATCCAATCTTGTGCATCCAATAGGTGTGTTTGTGACATTGTATTAACATTTAGGTTATTTTCGTCCTCCTTATGCTAATTCTTGTCCAATTAGGATTTTTAACCAATCTTGTGCATCGAATAACTTTGATTTTGTCACTGGACGAACATTTAGGTGATTTTCGTCCTCGCTACACTTAATATTGTCCAATTAGTGTTTTTAACCAATCTTGTGCTTTCAATAGGTGTGTTTGTGTCATTGGATCCACATTTTGGTCATTTTCAACCTCCCTAGGCTTATTCTTGTCCAATTAGGGTTTCTAACCAATGTTGTTCATCGAATAAGTTCGTTTGTGTCATTTGATGAACAATTTGGTCATTTTCGTCCTCCCTAGGCTTATTGTTGTCTAATTAGGGTTTTTAACCAATCTTGTGTATCCATTAGGTGTGTTTGTGACATTAGATGAACATTTAGGTCATTTTTGTCCTCCCTAGGCTAATTCTTGTCCAATTAAGGTTTTTAACCAATCTTGTGCATCCAATAGATGTGTTTGTGTCATTAGATGTATATTTAGGTCATTTTCGTCCTCCCTATGCTTATTCTTTTCCAATTAGGTAACCAATCTTGTTTATCCAATAGGTGTGTTTGTGTCAATGGATGAACATTTAGGTCATTTTCGTCCTCCCTAGGCTTATTCTTGTTCAATTAGGGTTGTTAACCAATCTTGTGCATCAAAGACGCTTGTTTTTGTCATTGGATGAACATTTTGGTCATTTTCTCCCTCACTACACTTAATCTTGTCCAATTAGGGTTTCTAACCAATCTTATGCATCCAATAGGTGTGTTTGTGTCAATGGATGAACATTTAGGTCATTTTGGTCCTCCCTAGGCTTATTCTTGTGCAATTAATGTTTTTAACCAATCTACTACATTAAATAGGGGTGTTTTTTTTCAATGGATGAACATTTAGCTCATTTTCGTCCTCCCTAGGCCTAGTGTTGTCCAATTCGGGTTCGTAACCAATCTTGTGCATTCAATAGGTATGTTTTTGTCATTGGATGAACATTTAGGTCATTTTCTTCCTCCCTAGGCTTATTGTTGTCCAATTAGGGTTTTAAACCAATCTTGTGCATCCAATACGTGTGTTTGTGTCATCTGATGAACATTTAGTTCATTTTCGTCCTCCCTAAGCTTATTGTTGTCCAATTAAGGTTTTTGACCAATCTTGTGCATCCAATAGGTGTGTTTGTGTCATCTGATGGACATTTAGGTCATTTTCCTCCTCCCTAGGCTTTTTCTTGCCCAATTAGGGATTTGGACCAATCTTGTGCATCCAATAGGTGTGTTTGTGTCATTGGATGAACATTTAGGTCAATTTCGTCATCCATAGGATTATTCTTCAACATTTAGTGTTTTTATCCAATCTTGTACCTCTGATAGGTGTGTTTTTGTCATTGGATGAACATTTTGGTCATTTTCGTCCTTCCTAGGCTTATTCTGGTCCAATTAGGGTTTTTAACCAATCTTGTGCATCCAATAGGTGCTTTTGTGTCATTGGATGAACATTTAGGTCATTTTCGTCCTCAAAAGGCTAATTCTTGTCGAATTAAGGTTTTTAACCAATCTTGTGCATCCAATAGGTGTGCTTGTGTCATTAGATGAATATTTAGGTCATTTTCGACCTCCCTAGGCTTATTGTTGTCCAATTAGGGTTTTTTACCAATCTTGTCCATCCAATAGGTGTCTTTGTGTCATTAGATCAATATTTAGGTCATTTTCGACCTCCCTAGGCATATTCTTGTCCAATTAGGGTTTCTAACCAATCTTGTGCATCCAATAGGTGTGTTTGTGTAAATGGATGAAAATTTAGGTTATATTCGTACTCCCTAGCTAAATTCTTGTCCAATTAAGTTTTTTACCAAACTTGTCCATCCAATAGATTTGTTTGTGTAATTGGATGAACATTTAGGTGATTTCCGTACTCACTAGGCCTATTTTTGTCCAATTAGGGTTCTAATCCAATCTTGTGCGTCCAATAGGCGTGTTTGGGACATTGTATTAACATTTAGGTTATTTTCGTCCTCCATAAGCTAATTCTTGTCCAATTAGGGTTTTGAACAAATCTTGTGCATCCAATAGTTGTGTTTGTGTCATTGGATGAACAATTAGGTTATTCTCGTCCTCCCTATGCTTATTGTTGTCCAATTAGGGTTTTTAACCAATCTTGTGCATCCAATACGTGTGTTTGTGTCATCTGATGAACATTTAGGTCATTTTCGTCTTCCCTAAGCTTATTGTTGTCCAATTAAGGTTTTTGACCAATCTTGTGCATCCAATAGGTGTGTTTGTGTCATTGGATGAACATTTAGGTCATTTTCGACCTCCTTAGGCTTATTCTTGTCCAATTAGGGTTTCTAACCAATCTTATGCATCCAATAGGTGTGTTTGTGTCATTGGATGAACAATTAGGTTATTTTTGTCCACCCTATGCTTATTCTTTTCCAATTAGGGTTTCTAACCAATCTTGTGCGTCCAATATGTGTGTTTGTGTCATTGGTTGTATATTTAGGTCATTTTCGTCCTCCCTAGGCTTATTCTTTTCCAATTAGGAATTTTAACCAATCTTGTGCATCGAATAAGTTCGTTTTTGTCATTGGATGAACATTTAATTCATTTTCGTCCTCCCTAGGCTAATTCTTGTCCAATTAAGGTTTTTAACCAATCTTGTGCATCCAATAGGTGTGTTTGTGTCATTAGATGAATATTTAAGTCATTTTCGACCTCCCTAGGCTTATTGTTGTCCAAGTAGGGTTTTTAGCCAATCTTGTCCATCCAATAGGTGTGTTTGTGTCATTAGATCAACATTTAGGTCATTTTCGACCTCCATAGCCATATTCTTGTCCAAATAGGGTTTCTAACCAATCTTGTGCATCCAATAGGTGTGTTTGTGTCATTGGATGAACAATTAGGTTATTTTCGTCCTCGCTAGGATTATTCTTGTCCTATTAGGGTTTTTAACCAATCTTGTGCATCGAAGAAGTTCGTTTTTGTCATTGGATGAACATTTTGGTCCTTTTCGTCCTCACTACACTTAATGTTGTCCAATTAGGGTTTCTATCTAATCTTGTGCATCCAATAGGTGTGTTTGTGTCATTGGATGAACATTTAGGTTTTTTTCTTCCTCCATAGGCTGATTATTGGCCAATAAGGGTTTTTAACCAATCGTGTGCATCGAATAGGTATATTTGTATCATTGGATGAACATTTAGGTCATTTTTTTCCTCCCTAGGCTTATTCTTGTGAAATTAGGGTTTTTAACCAATCTTTTGCATTAAATAGGTGTGTTTTTTTTTCATTGGATGAACATTAAGCTCATTTTCGTCCTCCCTAGGCCTAGTGTTGTCCAATTCGGGTTTTTAACCAATCTTGTGCATCCAATAGGTGTGTTTATGTCATTGGATGAACATTTAGGTCATTTTCGTCCTCCCTAGGGTTATTCTTGTCCAATTAGGGTTTCAAACCAATCTTCTACATCGAATAAGTTCGTTTTTGTCATTGGATGAACATTTAGGTCATTTTCGTCCTCGCTAAACTTACTCTTGTTTTATTAGAGTTTTCAACCAATCTTGTGCATCCAATAGGTGTGTTTGTGTCATTGGATCAACATTTAGGTCATTTTCGACCTCCCTAGGCTTATTCTTGTCCAATAAGGGTTTCTAACCAATGTATTGCATTGAATAAGTTCGTTTGTGTCATTGGATGAACAATTAGGTCATTTTCGTCCTCCGTAGGCTTATTCTTGTCCAATTAGGGTTTTTTACCAATTTTGTGCATCCAATAAGTGTGTTTGTGTCATTGGATCAACATTTAGGTCATTTTCGACCTCCCTAGGCTTATTCTTGTCCAATTAGGTTTTCTAACCAATCTTGTGCATCGAATAAGTTCGTTTTTGTCATTGGATGAACATTTAGGTCATTTTTGACCTCGCTACACTTAATCTTGTCCAATTAGGGTTTTTAACCAATCTTGTGCATCCAATAGGTGTGTTTGTGTCTATTGGATAAACAATTAGGTCATTTTCCTCCTCCTAGGCTTATTCTTGTCCAATTAGGGTTTCTAACTAATCTTGTGCATCCAATAGGTGTGTTTGTGTCAATGGATGAACATTTAGGTCATATTCGTACTCCCTATACTAATTCTTGTCCAATTAAGGTTTTTAACAAACTTGTGCATCTAATAGATTTGTTTGTGTCATTGGATGAATATTTAGGTCATTTTCGTCCTCACTAGGCCTATCCTTGTCCAATTAGGATTCTAATCCAATCTTGTGCATCCCACAAGTGTGTTTGTGTCATTGGATGAATAATTAGGTTATTTTCGTCCTCCCTAGGCTTATTCTTATCCAATTACAGTTTCTAACAAATCTTGTACATCCAATACGTTTGATTGTGTCATTAGATGAACAATTAGGTCATTTTCGTCCTCCTTATGCTTATTCTTGTCCAATTAGGGTTTTAAACCAATCTTGTGCATCTAAGAAGTTCGTTATTGTCATTGGATGAACATTTTGGTCATTTTCGTCCTCGCTACACTTAATCTTGTCCAATTAGGGATTTTCACCAATCTTGTGCATCCAATAGGTGTGTTTGTGTCATTGGATGAACATTTAGGTCAATTTTGTCATCCATAGGATTATTCTTCAACATTTAGTGTTTTTATCCAATCTTGTACCTCTGATAGGTGTGTTTTTGTCATTGGATGAACATTTTGGTCATTTTCGTCCTTCCTAGGCTTATTCTGGTCCAATTAGGGTTTTTAACCAATCTTGTGCATCCAATAGGTGCTTTTGTGTCATTGGATGAACATTTAGGTCATTTTCGTCCTCAAAAGGCTAATTCTTGTCGAATTAAGGTTTTTAACCAATCTTGTGCATCCAATAGGTGTGCTTGTGTCATTAGATGAATATTTAGGTCATTTTCGACCTCCCTAGGCTTATTGTTGTCCAATTAGGGTTTTTTACCAATCTTGTCCATCCAATAGGTGTCTTTGTGTCATTAGATCAATATTTAGGTCATTTTCGACCTCCCTAGGCATATTCTTGTCTAATTAGGATTTCTAACCAATCTTGTGCATCCAATAGGTGTGTTTGTGTCAATGGATGAAAATTTAGGTTATATTCGTACTCCCTAGCTAAATTCTTGTCCAATTAAGTTTTTTACCAAACTTGTCCATCCAATAGATTTGTTTGTGTAATTGGATGAACATTTAGGTGATTTCCGTCCTCACTAGGCCTATTTTTGTCCAATTAGGGTTATAATCCAATCTTGTGCGTCCAATAGTTGTGTTTGGGACATTTTATTAACATTTAGGTTATTTTCGTCCTCCATAAGCTAATTCTTGTCCAATTAGGGTTTTGAACAAATCTTGTGCATCCAATAGTTGTGTTTGTGTCATTGGATGAACAATTAGGTTATTCTCGTCCTCCCTATGCTTATTCTTGTCCAATTAGGGTTTTTAACCAATCTTGTGCATGTAACAAGTTCGTTTTTGTCATTGCATGTACATTTTGGTCATTTTCCTCCTCACCACACCTAATCTTGTCCAATTAGGGTTTCTAACCAATCTTGTGCATCCAATAGGTGTGTTTGTGTCATTGGATGAACATTTATGTTATTTTCTTCCTCCATAGGCTTATTGTTGTCCAATTAGGGTTTTTAACCAATCTTGTGCATCCAATACGTGTGTTTGTGTCATCTGATGAACATTTAGGTCATTTTCGTCTTCCCTAAGCTTATTGTTGTCCAATTAAGGTTTTTGACCAATCTTGTGCATCCAATAGGTGTGTTTGTGTCATTGGATGAACATTTAGGTCATTTTCG
>JBBPBS010001045.1:8360379-8439241 GCA_037974835.1 Cicer judaicum | reverse complement strand
CCTAGGCTTATTCTTGTCCAATTAGGGTTTCTAACTAATCTTGTGCATCCAATAGGTGTGTTTGTGTCAATGGATGAACATTTAGGTCATATTCGTACTCCCTATACTAATTCTTGTCCAATTAAGGTTTTTAACAAACTTGTGCATCTAATAGATTTGTTTGTGTCATTGGATGAATATTTAGGTCATTTTCGTCCTCACTAGGCCTATCCTTGTCCAATTAGGATTCTAATCCAATCTTGTGCATCCCACAAGTGTGTTTGTGTCATTGGATGAATAATTAGGTTATTTTCGTCCTCCCTAGGCTTATTCTTATCCAATTACAGTTTCTAACAAATCTTGTACATCCAATACGTTTGATTGTGTCATTAGATGAACAATTAGGTCATTTTCGTCCTCCTTATGCTTATTCTTGTCCAATTAGGGTTTTAAACCAATCTTGTGCATCTAAGAAGTTCGTTATTGTCATTGGATGAACATTTTGGTCATTTTCGTCCTCGCTACACTTAATCTTGTCCAATTAGGGATTTTCACCAATCTTGTGCATCCAATAGGTGTGTTTGTGTCATTGGATGAACATTTAGGTCAATTTTGTCATCCATAGGATTATTCTTCAACATTTAGTGTTTTTATCCAATCTTGTACCTCTGATAGGTGTGTTTTTGTCATTGGATGAACATTTTGGTCATTTTCGTCCTTCCTAGGCTTATTCTGGTCCAATTAGGGTTTTTAACCAATCTTGTGCATCCAATAGGTGCTTTTGTGTCATTGGATGAACATTTAGGTCATTTTCGTCCTCACTAGGCTAATTCTTGTCGAATTAAGGTTTTTAACCAATCTTGTGCATCCAATAGGTGTGCTTGTGTCATTAGATGAATATTTAGGTCATTTTCGACCTCCCTAGGCTTATTGTTGTCCAATTAGGGTTTTTTACCAATCTTGTCCATCCAATAGGTGTCTTTGTGTCATTAGATCAATATTTAGGTCATTTTCGACCTCCCTAGGCATATTCTTGTCTAATTAGGATTTCTAACCAATCTTGTGCATCCAATAGGTGTGTTTGTGTCAATGGATGAAAATTTAGGTTATATTCGTACTCCCTAGCTAAATTCTTGTCCAATTAAGTTTTTTACCAAACTTGTCCATCCAATAGATTTGTTTGTGTAATTGGATGAACATTTAGGTGATTTCCGTCCTCACTAGGCCTATTTTTGTCCAATTAGGGTTATAATCCAATCTTGTGCGTCCAATAGTTGTGTTTGGGACATTTTATTAACATTTAGGTTATTTTCGTCCTCCATAAGCTAATTCTTGTCCAATTAGGGTTTTGAACAAATCTTGTGCATCCAATAGTTGTGTTTGTGTCATTGGATGAACAATTAGGTTATTCTCGTCCTCCCTATGCTTATTCTTGTCCAATTAGGGTTTTTAACCAATCTTGTGCATGTAACAAGTTCGTTTTTGTCATTGCATGTACATTTTGGTCATTTTCCTCCTCACCACACCTAATCTTGTCCAATTAGGGTTTCTAACCAATCTTGTGCATCCAATAGGTGTGTTTGTGTCATTGGATGAACATTTATGTTATTTTCTTCCTCCATAGGCTTATTGTTGTCCAATTAGGGTTTTTAACCAATCTTGTGCATCCAATACGTGTGTTTGTGTCATCTGATGAACATTTAGGTCATTTTCGTCTTCCCTAAGCTTATTGTTGTCCAATTAAGGTTTTTGACCAATCTTGTGCATCCAATAGGTGTGTTTGTGTCATTGGATGAACATTTAGGTCATTTTCGACCTCCCTAGGCTTATTCTTGTCCAATTAGGGTTTCTAACCAATCTTATGCATCCAATAGGTGTGTTTGTGTCATTGGATGAACAATTAGGTTATTTTTGTCCACCCTATGCTTATTCTTTTCCAATTAGGGTTTCTAACCAATCTTGTGCATCCAATATGTGTGTTTGTGTCATTGGATGTATATTTAGGTCATTTTCGTCCTCCCTAGGCTTATTCTTGTCCAATTAGGAATTTTAACCAATCTTGTGCATCGAATAAGTTCGTTTTTGTCATTGGATGAACATTTAATTCATTTTCGTCCTCCCTAGGCTAATTCTTGTCCAATTAAGGTTTTTAACCAATCTTGTGCATCCAATAGGTGTGTTTGTTTCATTAGATGAATATTTAAGTCATTTTGGACCTCCCTAGGCTTATTGTTGTCCAAGTAGGGTTTTTAGCCAATCTTGTCCATCCAATAGGTGTGTTTGTGTCATTAGATCAACATTTAGGTCATTTTCGACCTCCATAGCCATATTCTTGTCCAAATAGGGTTTCTAACCAATCTTGTGCATCCAATAGGTCTGTTTGTGTCATTGGATGAACATTTAGGTCATTTTTGTCCTCCCAAGTCATAATCTTGTCAAATTAGGGTTTTTAACCTATCTTTTGCAACCAATAGGTGTTTTTGTGTCATTGGATGAATATTTAGGTCATTTTCGTCCTCCCTAAGCTAATTCTTGTCCAATTAAGGTTTTTAACAGATCTTGTCCATCCAATAGGTGTGTTTGTGTCATTGGATGAACAATTAGGTTATTTTCGTCCTCGCTAGGATTATTCTTGTCCAATTAGGGTTTTTAACCAATCTTGTGCATCGAAGAAGTTCGTTTTTGTCATTGGATGAACATTTTGGTCATTTTCGTCCTCACTACACTTAATCTTGTCCAATTAGGGTTTCTATCTAATCTTGTGCATCCAATAGGTGTGTTTGTGTCATTGGATGAACATTTAGGTTATTTTCTTCCTCCATAGGCTGATTATTGGCCAATAAGGGTTTTTAACCAATCTTGTGCATCGAATAGGTATATTTGTATCATTGGATGAACATTTAGGTCATTTTTTCCCACCCTAGGCTTATTCTTGTGCAATTAGGGTTTTTAACCAATCTTTTGCATTAAATAGGTGTGTTTTTTTTTCATTGGATGAACATTAAGCTCATTTTCGTCCTCCCTAGGCCTAGTGTTGTCCAATTCGGGTTTTTAACCAATCTTGTGCATCCAATAGGTGTGTTTGTGTCATTGGATGAACATTTAGGTCATTTTCGTCCTACCTAGGGTTATTCTTGTCCAATTAGGGTTTCAAACCAATCTTCTACATCGAATAAGTTCGTTTTTGTCATTGGATGAACATTTAGGTCATTTTCGTCCTCGCTAAACTTACTCTTGTTTTATTAGAGTTTTCAACCAATCTTGTGCATCCAATAGGTGTGTTTGTGTCATTGGATCAACATTTAGGTCATTTTCGACCTCCCTAGGCTTATTCTTGTCCAATTAGGCTTTCTAACCCATGTATTGCATTGAATTAGTTCGTTTGTGTCATTGGATGAACAATTAGGTCATTTTCGTCCTCCGTAGGCTTATTCTTGTCCAATTAGGGTTTTTAACCAATTTTGTGCATCCAATAGGTGTGTTTGTGTCATTGGATCAACATTTAGGTCATTTTCGACCTCCTTAGGCTTATTCTTGTCCAATTAGGTTTTCTAACCAATCTTGTGCATCGAATAAGTTCGTTTTTGTCATTGGATGAACATTTAGGTCATTTTTGACCTCGCTACACTTAATCTTGTCCAATTAGGGTTTTTAACTAATCTTGTGCATCCAATAGGTGTGTTTGTGTCTATTGGATAAACAATTAGGTCATTTTCCTCCTCCCTAGGGTTATTCTTGTCCAATTAGGGGTTCTAACTAATCTTGTGCATCCAATAGGTGTGTTTGTGTCAATGGATGAACATTTAGGTCATATTCGTACTCCCTATACTAATTCTTGTCCAATTAAGGTTTTTAATAAACTTGTGCATCTAATAGATTTGTTTGTGTCATTGGATGAACATTTAGGTCATTTTCGTCCTCACTAGGCCTATTCTTGTCCAATTAGGGTTCTAATCCAATCTTGTGCATCCCATAAGTGTGTTTGTGTCATTGGATGAATAATTAGGTTATTTTCGTCCTCCCTAGGCTTATTCTTATCCAATTAGGGTTTCTAACCAATCTTGTACATCCAATAGGTTTGATTGTGTCATTGGATGAACAATTAGGTCATTTTCGTCCTCCCTATGCTTATTCTTGTCCAATTAGGGTTTTATACCAATCTTGTGCATCGAAGAAGTTCGTTATTGTCATTGGATGAACATTTTGGTCATTTTCGTCCTCGCTACACTTAATCTTGTCCAATTAGGGTTTTTAACTAATCTTGTGCATCCAATAGGTGTGTTTGTGTCATTGGATGAACACTTTGGTCATTTTCGTCCTGCCTAGGCTAATTCTTGTCCAATTAGGGTTTTTAATCAATCTTGTGCATCCAATAGGTGTGTTTGTGTCAAAGGATGAACATTTAGGTCATATTGGTACTCCCTAAGCGAATTCTTGTCCAATTGCTTTTTATCAAACTTGTGCATCCAATAGATTTGTTTTTGTCATTGGATGAACATTTAGGTCATTTTCATATTCCCTAGGCTAATTCTTGTCCAATTAGGGTTTTTATCAAACTTGTGCATCCAATAGATCTATTTGTGTCATTGGATGAACATTTAGGTCATTTTCGTCATCCCTAGGCTTATTCTTGTCCAATTAGGGTTTTTAACCAATCTTGTGCATCCAATAGGTGTGTTTGAGTTAATGGATGAACAATTAGATTATTTTTGTCTTCACAAGGCTTATTCTTTTCCAATAGGTGTGTTTGTTTCATTGGATGAACATTTAGGTCAATTTCGTCCTCACTACGCCTATTCTTGCCCAATTAGGGTTCTAATCCAATCTTGTGCATTCAATAGGTGTGTTTGTGACATTGGCTTAACATTTAGGTCATTTTCGTCCTCCCTAGGCTTAATCTTGTCCAATTAGGGTTTCTAACCAATGTTGTGCATCGTATAAGTTCGTTTGTGTCATTTGATGAACAATTTCGTTATTTTCGTCCTCCCTAGGCTTATTCTTTTCCAATTAGGGTTTCTACCCAATCTTGTGCATCCAATAGGTGTGTTTGTGTCATTGTATGAACATTTTGGTCATTTTTGTCCTGCCTAGGCTAATTCTTGTCCAATTAGGGTTTTTAATCAATCTTGTGCATCCAATCGGCGTGTTTGTGTCATTTTTCAAACATTAAGGTCATATTCGTACTTCTTAGGCTAATTCTTGTCCAATTAGGGTTTTTACCAAACTTGTTCATCCAATAGATCTGTTTGTGTCATTGGATGAACATTTAGGTCATTTTCGTCCTCACTATGCCAATTCTTCTCCAATTAGGGTTCTATTCCAATCTTGTGCATCTAATAGGCGTGTTTGTGTCATTGGATGAACAATTACGTTATTTTCGTCCTCCCTAGGCTTATTCTTTTCCAATTAGCGTTTCTAACCAATCTTGTTCATACAACAGGTGTGTTTGTGTCATTGGATAAACATTTAGGTCATTTTCGTCCTCCCTGGGCTTATTCTTGTCCAATTAGGGTTTTAAACCAATCTTGTGCATTGAAGAAGTTCGTTTTTAACATTGGATGAACATTTAGGTCATTTTCGTCCTCGCTACACTTAATCTTGTCCAATTAGGGTTTTTAACCAATCTTGTGCATCCAATAGGTGTGTTTGTGTTATTGGATGAACAATTATGTCATTTTCCTTCTGCCTAGGATAATTCTTCTCTAATTAGGGTTTTTAATCAATCTTGTGCATCCAATAAGTGTGTTTGTGACATTGGATTAACATTTAGGTTATTTTCGTCAACCCTAGGCTAATTCTTGTCCAATTTGGAGTTTTAACCAATCTTGTGCATCGAATAACTTCGTTTTTGTCATTGGATGAACATTTAGGTCATTTTCGTCCTCACTACACTTAATCTTGTCCAATTAGGGTTTTTAACCAATCTTGTGCATCCAATAGGTGTGTTTGTGTCATTGGATCAACATTTAGGTCATTTTCAACCTCCCTAAGCTTATTCTTATCCAATTAGGGTTTCTAACCAATGTTGTTCATCAAATAAGTTCGTTTGTGTCATTTGATGAACAATTTGGTCATTTTCGTGCTCCCTAGGCTAATTGTTATCCAATTAGGGTTTTTAACCAATCTTGTGTATCCAATAGGTGTGTTTGTGACATTAGATGAACAATTAGGTCATTTTCGTCCTCCCTAGGCTCATTTTTGTCGAATTAAGAATTAAGGTTTTTAACCAATCTTGTGCATCCAATAGGTATGTTTGTGTCATTAGACGAATATTTATGTCATTTTCGTCCTCCCTAGGTGTGTTTGTGTCATTAGATCAACATTAAGGTCATTTTCAATCTCCTTAGGCATATTCTTGTCCAATTAGGGTTTCTAACCAATGATGTGCATCCAATAGGTGTGTTTGTGTCATTGGATGAACATTTAGGTCATTTTTGTCCTTCCATTTCTTAAACTTGTCAAATTATTCTTGCCCACTCAGGGTTTTTAACGAATCTTGTGCATCCAATAGGTGTGTTTGTGTCTTTGGATGAACTTTTAGGTCATTTTCGACCTCCTTAGGCTTATTCTTGTCCAATTAGGGTTTCAAACCAATGTTGTGCATCGAATAACTTCGTTTGTGTCATTTGATGAACAATTTGGTTATTTTCGTCCTCCCTAGGCTTATTATTTTCCAATTAGTGTTTCTACCCAATCTTGTGCATCCAATAGGTTTGTTTGTGTCATTGGTTGAACATTTTGGTCATTTTTGTCCTGCCTAGGCTAATCCTTGTCCAATTAGGGTTTGTAATCAATCTTGTGCATCCAATCGATGTGTTTGTGTCATTCAATGAACATTTAGGTCGTTTTTTTCATTGGATGAACATTTTTGTCATTTTCATCCTCGCTACACTTAATCTTGTCTAATTAGGGTTTTTAACCAATCTTGTGCATCCAATCGGTGTGTTTGTGTCATTGGATGAACACTTAGGTCATTTTCGTCCTGCCTAGGCTAATTCTTGTCCAATTAGGGTTTTTTATCAATCTTGTGCATCCAATAGGTGTGTTTGTGTCAATGGATGAACATTTAGGTCATTTTCGTTCTCACTAGGCCTATTCATGTCCAATTAGAGTTCTAATCCAATCTTGTGCATTCAATTAGTGTGTTTGTGACATTAGATTAACATTTAGGTCATTTTCGACCTCCCTAGGCTAATTCTTGTCCAATTAGGGTTTCTAACAAATGTTGTGCATCGAATAACTTCGTTTGTGTCATTCGATGAACAATTTGGTTATTTTCGTCCTCCCAAGGCTTATTATTTTCCAATTAGGGTTTCTACCCAATCTTGTGCATCCAATAGGTTTGTTTGTGTCATTGGATCAACATTTAGGTTATTCTTGTCCAATTAGGGTTTCTAACCAATGTTGTGCATCGAATAAATTCGTTTGTGTCATTTGATGAACAATTTGGTCATTTTCGTCCTCCCTAGGCTTATTGTTGTTCAATTAGGGTTTTTAACCAATCTTGTGTATCCAATAGGTGTGTTTGTGACATTAGATGAACATTTAGGTCATTTTCGTCCTCCCTAGGCTAATTCTTGTCCAGTTATGGTCTTTAACCAATCTTGTGCATCCAATAGGTGTGTCTGTGTCATTAGATGAATATTTAGGTCATTTTCGACCTCCCTAGGCTTATTGTTGTCCAATTAGGGGTTTTAACCAATCTTGTCCATCCAATAGGTGTGTTTGTGTCATTGGATGAACATTTAGGTCATTTTTGCCCTCCCAAGTCTTAATCTTGTCAAATTAGGGTTTTTAACCTATCTCTTGCATCCAATAGGTGTTTTTGTGTCATTGGATGAAAATTTAGGTCATTTTCCTCCTCACTAGGCCTATTTTTGTCAAATTAGGGTTCTAATCCAATCATGTGCATCCAATAGGTGTGTTTGTGACATTTGATTAACATTTAGGTCATTTTCGTCCTCCCTAAGCTAATTCTTGTCCAATTAGGGTTTTTAACAAATCTTGTGCATCCAATAGGTGTGTTTTTGTCATTGGATGAACATTTAGGTCATTTTCGTACTCTATAGGCTAATTCTTGTCCAATTAGGGTTTTTACTAAACTTGTGCATCTAATAGATTTGTTTGTGTCATTGGATGAACATTTAGGTCATTTTCGTCCTCACTAGGCCTATTCTTGTCCAATTAAGGTTCGAATCCATTCTGGTGCATCCAATAGGTGTGTTTGTGTCATTGGACGAACAATTAGGTTATTTTCGTCCTCCCTAGGATTATTCTTTCCCAATTAGGGTTTCTACCCAAACATGTGCATCCAATAGGTGTGATTGTGTCATTGGATGAACATTTAGGTTATTTTTGTCCTGCCTAGGCTAATTCTTGTCCAATTAGGGTTTTTACCAAACTTGTGCATCTAATAGATTTGTTTGTGTCATTGGATGAACATTTTGGTCATTTTTGTCCTGCCTAGGCTAATTCTTGTCCAATTAGGGTTTTTAGTCAATCTTGTGCATCCAATCGGTGTGTTTGTGTCATTTGAGAAACATTTAGGTCATATTCGTACTCCTTAGGCTAATTTTTGTCCAATTAGGGTTTTTACCAAACTTGTGCATCCAATTGATCTGTTTGTGTCATTGGATGAACATTTAGGTCATTTTTGTCCTCCGTAGGCTTATTCTTGTCCAATTAGGGTTTTTAACAAATCATTTCCATCCAATAGGTGTGTTTATGTCAATGGATGAATATTTTGGTCATTTTCGTACTCCATAGGCTAATTCATGTCCAATTAGGGTTTTTACCAAACATCTGCATCCAATAGATATGTTGTGTCATTGGATGAACATTTAGGTCATTTTCGTCCTCCCTAGGCTTATTCTCGTCCAATTAGGGTTTTTATCCAATCTTGTGCATCCAATAGGTGTGTTTGTGTCATTGGATGAACATTTAGGTCATTTTCGTACGCCATAGGCTAATTCATGTCCAATTAGGGTTTTTACCAAACATGTGCATCCAATACATTTGTTTGTGTCATTGGATGAACAATTAGGTTATTTTCGTCCTCCCTAGGCTTATTCTTTTCCAATTAGGGTTTCTAACAATCTTGTTCATCCCACAGGTGTGTTTGTGTCATTGGATGAACATTTAGATCATTTTCGTCCTCCTTGGGCTTATTCTTGTCCAATTAGGGTTTTTAACCAATCTTGTGCATCCAATAGGTGTGTTTGTATTATTGGATGAACAATTATGTCATTTTCCTCCTGCCTAGGCTAATTCTTCTCTAATTAGGGTTTTTAATCAATCTTGTGCATCCAATAGGTGTGTTTTTGTGACATTGGATTAACATTTAGGTTATTTTCGTCATCCCTAGGCTAATTCTTGTCCAATTTGGATTTTTAACCAATCTTGTGCATCGAATAACTTCGTTTTTGTCATTGGATGAGCATTTAGGTCATTTTCGTCCTCGCTACATTAATCTTGTCCAATTAGGGTTTTTAACCAATCTTGTGCATCCCATAGGTGTGTTTGTGTCATTGGATCAACTTTTAGGTCATTTTCAACCTCCCTAAGCTTATTCTTGTCCAATTAGGGTTTCTAACCAATGTTGTTCATCGAATAAGTTCGTTTGTGTCATTTGATGAACAATTTGGTCATTTTCGTCCTCCCTAGGCTTATTGTTGTCCAATTAGGGTTTTTAACCAATCTTGTGTATCCAATAGGTGTGTTTGTGACATTAGATGAACATTTAGGTCATTTGCGTCCTCCCTAGGCTCATTTTGGTCGAATTAAGGCTTTTAACCAATCTTGTGCATCCAATAGGTATTTTTGTGTCATTAGACGAATATTTATGTCATTTTCAACCTCCCTAGGCTTATTGTTGTCCAATTAGGGTTTTTATCCAATCTTGTCCATCCAATAGGTGTGTTTGTGTCATTAGATCAACATTAAGGTCATTTTCAATCTCCCTAGGCATATTCTTGTCCAATTAGGGTTTCTAACCAATGATGTGCATCCAATAGGTGTGTTTCTGTCATTGGATGAACATTTAGGTCATTTTTGTCCTCCCAAGTCTTAAACTTGTCAAATTAGGGTTTTTAACCTATCTCTTGCAACCAATAGGTGTTTTTGAGTCATTTGAATAAAATTTAGGTCATTTTCGTCCTCACTAGGCCTATTTTTGTCCAATTAGGGTTTTATTCCAATCTTGTAAATCCAATAGGTGTGTTTGTAACATTGGATTAACATTTAGGTCATTTTGGTCCTCCCTAAGCTAATTCTTGTCCAATTAGGGTTTTTTACAAATCTTGTGCATCCAATAGGTGTGTTTGTCTCATTGGAGGTACATTTAGGTCATTTGCGTACTCCATAGGCTATTTCTTTTCCAACTAGGGTTTTTACTAAACTTGTGCATCCAATAGGTCGTTTTTGTCATTGGATGAACATTTTGGTCATTTTCATGCTCGCTACACTTAATCTTGTCTAATTAGGGTTTTTAACCAATCTTGTGCATCCAATCGGTGTGTTTGTGTCATTGGATGAACACTTAGGTCATTTTCGTCCTGCCTAGGCTAATTCTTGACCAATTAGGGTTTTTAATCAATCTTGTACATCCAATATTGGTGTTTGTGTCAATGGATGAACATTTAGGTCATATTCGTACTCCCTAGGCAAATTTTTGTCAATTATAGTTTGTACCAAACTTGTGCATCCAATAGATTTGTTTGTGTCATTGAATGAACATTTACGTCATTTTCGTCCTCACTAGGCCTATTCAAGTCCAATTAGGGTTCTAATCCAATCTTGTGCATTCAACTGGTGTGTTTGTGACATTGGATTAACATTTAGGTCATTTTCGTCCTTCCTAGGCTAATTCTTGTCCAATTGGGGTTTTTAACCAATCTTGTGCATCGAAGAAGTTCGTTTTTGTCATTGGATGAACAATTAGGTCATTTTCGTCCTCGCTACACTTAATCTTGTGCAATTATGGATTTTTACCAATCTTGTACGTCCAATAGGTGTGTTTGTGTCATTGGATCAACATTTAGGTCATTTTCGACCTCCCTAGGCTTATTCTTGTCCAATTAGGGTTTCTAACCAATGTTGTGCATCGAATAACTTAGTTTGTGTCATTGGATAACATTTAGGTCATTTTCGTCCTCCCTAGGCTTATTGTTGTCCAATTAAGGTTTTTAACCAATCTTGTGTATCCAATAGGTATGTTTGTGACATTAGATGAATATTTAGGTCATTTTCGACCTCCCTAGGCTTATTGTTGTCCAATTAGGGGTTTTAACCAATCTTGTCCATCCAATAGGTGTGTTTGTGTCATTGGATGAACATTTAGGTCATTTTTGTCCTCCCAAGTCTTAATCTTGTCAAATTAGGGTTTTTAACCTATCTCTTGCATCCAATAGGTGTTTTTGTGTCATTGGATGAAAATTTAGGTCATTTTCCTCCTCACTAGGCCTATTTTTGTCAAATTAGGGTTCTAATCCAATCATGTGCATCCAATAGGTGTGTTTGTGACATTTGATTAACATTTAGGTCATTTTCATCCTCCCTAAGCTAATTCTTGTCCCATAGGTGTGTTTTTGTCATTGGATGAACATTTAGGTCATTTTCGTACTCTATAGGCTAATTCTTGTCCAATTAGGGTTTTTACTAAACTTGTGCATCCAATAGATCTGTTTGTGTTATTGGATGAACATTTAGGTCATTTTCGACATCCCTAGGGTTATTCTTGATGAACAATTTGGTTATTTTCGTCCTCCCTAGGCTTATTCTTTTCCAATGAGTGTTTCTACCCAAACTTGCGTATCCAATAGGTGTGTTTGTGTCATTGGATGAAAATTTAGGTCATTTTTGCCTTCCTAGACTAATACTTGTCCTGTTAAGGTTTTTAACAAATCTTGTGCATCCAATCGGTGTGTTTGTGTCATTTGATGAACAATTAGGTCATATTCGTACTCCCTAGGCTAATTCTTGTCCAATTAGGGTTTTTACCAAACTTGTGCATCTAATAGATTTGTTTGTGTCATTGGATGAACATTTAGGTCATTTTCGTCCTCACTAGGCCTATTCTTGTCCAATTAGGGTTCGAATCCAATCTGGTGCATCCAATAGGTGTGTTTGTGTCATTGGACGAACAATTCGGTTATTTTCGTCCTCCCTAGGATTATTCTTTCCCAATTAGGGTTTCTACCCAAACTTCTGCATCCAATAGGTGTGATTGTGTCTTTGAATGAACATTTAGGTCATTTTTGTCCTGCCTAGGCTAATTCTTGTCCAATTAGGGTTTTTAATAAATCTTGTGCATCCAATAGGTGTGATTGTGTCATTTGATGAAGATTTAGGTCATATTCGTACTCCGTAGGCTAATTCTTGTCTAATTAGGGATTTTACCAAACTTGTGCATCTAATAGATTTAATTGTGTCATTGGATGAACATTTACGTCATTTTCGTCCTCACTAGGCCTATTCTTGTCCAATTAGGGTTCTAATCCAATCTTGTGCATCCAATAGAGGTCTTTGTGTCATTGGATGAACAATTAGGTTATTTTCGTCCTCCCTAGATATATTCTTTTCCAATTAGGGTCTCTAACCAATCTTGTACATCCAATAGGTGTGTTTGTGTCATTCGATGAACATTTAGGTCGTTTTTGTCATTGGATGAACATTTTGGTCATTTTCATCCTCGCTACACTTAATCTTGTCCAATTAGGGTTTTTAACCAATCTTGTGCATCCAATAGGTGTGTGTGTGTCATTGGATGAACACTTAGGTCATTTTCGTCCTGCCTAGGATAATTCTTGACCAATTAGGGTTTTTAATCAATCTTGTACATCCAATATTGGTGTTTGTGTCAATGGATGAACATTTAGGTCATATTCGTACTCCCTAGGCAAATTTTTGTCCAATTATAGTTTGTACCAAACTTGTGCATCCAATAGATTTGTTTGTGTCATTGGATGAACATTTACGTCATTTTCGTCCTCACTAGGCCTATTCAGGTCCAATTAGGGTTCTAATCCAATCTTGTGCATTCAATTGGTGTGTTTGTGACATTGGATTAACATTTAGGTCATTTTCGTCCTTCCTAGGCTAATTCTTGTCCAATTGGGGTTTTTAACCAATCTTGTGCATCGAATCGTTTATGTCATTGGATGAACATTTAGGTCATTTTCGTCCTCGCTACACTTAATCTTGTCCAATTAGGGATTTTTACCAATCTTGTGCATCCAAAAGGTGTGTTTGTGTCATTGGATCAACATTTAGGTCATTTTCGACCTCCCTAGGCTTATTCTTGTCCAATTAGGGTTTCTAACCAATGTTGTGCATCGAATATGGTCGTTAGTGTCATTTGATGAACAATTTGGTTATCCTTGACCTCCCTAGGCTTATTCTTTTCCAATTAGGGTTTCTACCCAATCTTGTGAATCCAATAGGTGTGTTTGTGTCATTTGATGAACATTTAGGTCATATTCGTACTCCGTAGGCTAATTCTTGTCCAATTAGGGTTTTTACCAAACTTGTGCATCTAATAGATTTGTTTGTGTCATTGGATGAACATTTTGGTCATTTTTGTCCTGCCTAGGCTAATTCTTGTCCAATTAGGGTTTTTAGTCAATCTTGTGCATCCAATAGGTGTGTTTGTGTCAATGGATGAACATTTAGGTCATATAGTTTTTTACCAAACTTGTGCATCCAATAGATGTGTTTGTGTCATTGGATGAACATTTAGGTCATTTTCGTTCTCACTAGGCCTATTCATGTCCAATTAGGGTTCTAATCCAATCTTGTGCATTCAATTGGTGTGTTTGTGACATTGGATTAACATTTAGTTCATTTTCGTCCTCCCTTGGCTAATTCTTGTCCAATTAGGGTTTTTGACTAATATTGTGCATCGAATATGTTCGTTTTTGTCATTGGATGAACATTTAGGTCATTTTCGTCCTCGCTACACTTAATGTTGTCCAATTAGGGATTATTTCAAATCTTGTGCATCCAATAGGTGTGTTTCTGTCATTGGATCAACATTTAGGTCATTTTCGACCTCCCTAGGCTTATTCTTGTCGAAATATGGTTTCTAACCAATGTTGTGCATCGAATAAGTTCGTTTGTGTCATTTGATGAACAATTTGGTTATCTTCGTCCTCCCTAGGCTTATTCTTTTCCAATTAGGGTTTCTACCCAATCTTGTGCATTCAATAGGTGTGTTTGTGTCATTTGATGACAATTTAGGTCACATTCGTACTCCCTAGGCTAATTCTTGTGCAATTAGGGTTTTTACCAAACATGTGCATCTAATAGATTTGTTTGTGTCATTGGATGAACATTTTGGTCATTTTTGTCCTGCCTAGGCTAATTCTTGTCCAATTAGGGTTTTTAATCAATCTTGTGCATCCAATCGGTGTGTTTGTGACATTTGAGAAACATTTAGGTCGTATTCGTACTCCCTAGGCTAATTTTTGTCCAATTAGGGTTTTTACCAAACTTGTGCATCCAATTGATCTGTTTGTGTCATTGGATGAACATTTAGGTCATTTTTGTCCTCCGTAGGCTTATTCTTGTCCAATTAGGGTTTTTAACAAATCATTTCCATCCAATAGGTATGTTTATGTCAATGGATGAACATTTAGGTCATTTTCGTACTCCATAGGCTAATTCATGTCCAATTAGGGTTTTTACCAAACATCTGCAGCCAATAGATCTGTTGTGTCATTGGATGAACATTTAGGTCATTTTTGTCCTCCCTAGGCTTATTCTCGTCCAATTAGGGTTTTTATCCAATCTTGTGCATCCAATAGGTGTGTTTGTGTCATTGGATGAACATTTAGATCATTTTCGTACGCCATAGGCTAATTCATGTCCAATTAGGGCTTTTACCAAACATGTGCATCCAATAGATTTGTTTGTGTCATTGGATGAACAATTAGGTTATATTCGTCTTCCCTAAGCTTATTCTTTTCCAATTAGGGTTTCTAACATATCTTGTACATCCAATCTTGTGCATCGAAGAAGTTCGTTTTTATCATTGGATGAACATTTTGGTCATTTTTGTCCTCACTACACTTAATCTTGTCCAATTAGGGTTTATAACCAATCTTGTGCATCCAATAGGTGTGTTTGTGTCATTCGATGAACATTTAGGTTATTTTCTTCCTCCATAGGCTGATTGTTGTCCAATTAGGGTTTTTAACCAATCTTTTGCATCCAATAGGTGTGTTTATGTCATCTGATGAACATTTAGGACATTTTGTTCATCCCTAGGGTTATTCTTGGCAAATTAGGGGTTTTAACCAATCTTGTGCATCGAATAAGTGTGTTTGTGTCATTGGATGAAGATTTAGGTCATTTTTGTCCTCCCAAGGATTATTCTTGTGCAATTAGGGTTTTTAACCAATCTTCTACATTAAATAGGTGTCTTTTTTTTCATTGGATGAACAATTAACTCATTTTCGTCCTCCCTAGGCCTAGTGTTGTCCAATTCGGGTTTTCAACCAATCTTGGGCATCCAATATGTGTGTTTGTGTCATTGGATGAACATTTAGGTTATTTTCTTCCTCCCTAGGCCTATTCTTATCCAATTAGGGTTTTTAACCAATCTTGTGCATCCAATACGTGTGTTTGTGTCATCAGATGAACTTTTAGGTCATTTTGGTCCTCCCTAAACTTATTGTTGTCCAATTATGGTTTTTGACCAATCTTGTGCATCCAATTGGTGTGTTTGTGTCATCTGATGGACATTTAGGTCATTTTCGTCCTCCCTAGGCTTATTCTTGTCCAATTAGGGTTTTTCACCAATCTTGTGCATCCAGTAGGTGTTTTTGTGTCATTGGATGAACATTTTGGTAAATTTCGTCCTCCCTAGGATTATTCTTCTGCAATTAGGGTTTTTATCCAATCTTGTACATCTAATAGGTGTGTTTTTGTCATTGGATGAACATTTAGGTCATTTTCGTCCTTCCAAGGCTTATTCTGGTCCAATTAGGGTTTTTAACCAATCTTGTGCATCCAATAAGTTCATTTGTGTCATTGGAAAAACAATTAGGTCATTTCCTTCCTCCCTTGTCTAATGTTTGTGTCATTGGATGAACATTTACGTCATTTACATCCTCCGTATGCTTATTATTTTGCAATTAGGGTTCTTAACCAATCTTTTGCATCCAATAGGTGTTTTTGTGTCATTAGATGAACATTTAGCTCATTTTCGTCCTCCCTAGGCATAGAGTTGTCCAAATCGGGTTTTTAACCAATCTTATGCATCCAATAGGTGTGTTTGTGTCATTGGATCAACATTTAGGTCATTTTCGACCTCCCTAGGCTTATTCTTGACCAATTAGGGTTTCTAACCAATGTTGTGCTTTGAATAATTAGGTCATTTTCGTCCTCCTTAGGCTTATTCTTGTCTAATTAGGATTGTTAACCAATTTTGTGCATACAATAGGTGTGTTTGGGTTAATGGATCAACATTTAGGTCATTGTCGACCTCCCTAGGCTTATTCTTGTGCATCCAATAGGTGTGTTTGTGTCATTGGATGAACATTTAGGTTATTTGCGTACTCCATAGGTTAATTTTTGCCCAATTAGGATTTTTACCAAACTTGTGCATCTAATAGATCTGGTTGTGCCATTGGATGAACATTAAGGCCATTTTCGTCCTCACTAGACTTATTCTTGTCCAATTAGGGTTCTAATCAAATCTTGTGCATCCGATAGGTGTGTTTATGTCATTGAATGAACAATTAGGTTATATTCGTCCTCCCTAGGCTTATTCTTTTCCAATTAGGGCTTCTAACCAATCTTGTACATCCAATAGGTGTGTTTGTGTCATTGGATGAACATTTAGGTCATTTTCGTCCTCCCTTGGCTTATTCTTGTCCAATTAGGGTTTTTAACCAATCTTGTGCATCGAAGAAGTTTGTTTTTATCATTGGATGAACATTGTGGTCGTTTTCGTCCTCACTACACTTAATCTTGTCCAATTAGGGTTTTTAACCAATCTTGGGCATCCAATAGGTGTGTTTGTGTCATGGGATGAACATTTAGGTTATTGTCTTCCTCCATAGGCTGATTGTTGTCCAATTAGGGTTTTTAACCAATCTTTTGCATCTAATAGGTGTGTTTATGTCATCTGATGAACATTTAGGTCATTTTCGTCATCCCTAGGGTTATTCTTGGCAAATTTGGGTTTTTAACCAATCTTGTGCATCAAATAAGTGTGTTTGTGTCATTGGATGAACATTTAGGTCATTGTTGTCCTCCCTAGGCTTATTCTTGTGCAATTAGGGTTTTTAACCAATCTTCTACATTAAATAGATGTGTTTTTTTTCATCGGATGAACATTTAACTCATTTTCGTCCTCCCTAGGCATAGTATTGTCCAATTTGGGTTTTTAACCAATATTGTGCATCCAATAGGTGTGTTTTTGTCATTGGATGAACATTTAGGTCATTTTCATCCTTCCTTGGCTTATTCTGGTCAAATTAGGGTTTTTAACCAATCTTTTACATCTAATAGGTGTGGTTTTGTCATTGGATGAAAATTTAGGTCAATTTCGTCCTTCCTAGGCTTATTCTGGTCCAATTTGGGTTTTTAACCAATCTTGTGCATCCAATAAGTTCATTTGTGTCATTGGATAAATAATTAGGTCATTTCCTTCCTCCCTTGTCTTATTCTTGTCCAATTATGTTTTTTAACCAATCTTGTGCATCCAACTGATGTTTGTGTCATTGGATAAACATTTACGTCATTTACATCCTCGCTATGCTTATTATTGTGCAATTAGGGTTCTTAACCAATCTTGTGCATCCAATAGGTGTGTTTGTGTCATTGGATGAACATTTAGCTCATTTTCATCCTCCCTAGGCTTATTCTTTTCCAATTAGGGTTTCTAACCAATCATCTGCATCCAATACGTGTGTTTCTGTCATTGGATGAACATTTAGGTCATTTTTGTCCTCCCTAGACTTATTCTTGTCCAATTAGCGTTTTAAGCCAATCTTCTACAACAAATAAGTTCGTTTTTGTCATTGGATGAACATTTAGGGCATTTTCGTCCTCGCTAAACTTAATCTTGTCTAATTAGGGTTTTTAACCAATCTTGTCCATCCAATAGGTGTCTTTTTCATTAGATCAACATTTAGATCATTTTCGACCTCCCTAGGCATATTCTTTTCCAATTAGGGTTTCTAACCAATGTTGTGCATTGAATAAGTTCGTTTGTGTCATTGGATGAACAATGTTGTGCATCCAATAGGTGTGTTTGGGTTATTGGATGAACATTTAGGTCATTTTCGACCACCCTAGGCTTATTCTTGTGCATCTAATAGGTGTGTTTGTGTCATTGGATGAACATTTAGGTTATTTTCGTACTCCATAGGCTAATTTTTGCCCAATTAGGGTTTTTACCAAACTTGTGCATCCAATAGATCTGTTTGTGTCATTGGATGAACATTAAGGTCATTTTCGTTCTCACTAGACCTATTCTTGTCCAATTAGGGTTCTAATCCAATCTTGTGCATCCGATAGGTGTGTTTGTGTCATTGGATGAACAATTAGGTTATATTCGTCCTCCCTAGGCTTATTCTTTTCCAATTAGGGTTTCTAACCAATCTTGTACATCCAATACGTGTGTTTTGTGTCATTGGATGAAAATTTAGGTCATTTTTGTCCTCACTAGGCCTATTCTTGTCCAAATAGGGGTTTTAACCAATCTTTTGCATCCAATAGGTGTGTTTGTGTCATTGGATTAACATTTAGGTCATTTCCGTCCTACCTATACTTAATCATGTCCAATTAGGGTTTTTAACCAATCTTGTGCATCTAATAAGTGTGTTTGTGTCGTTTGATGGACATTTCGGTCATTTTCGTCCTCCCTAGGCTTATTCTTGTGCAATTAGGGTTTTAAACCAATCTTGTACATCCAATAGGTGTGTTTGTGTCATTGGATCAACATTTAGGTCATTTTCATTTCACCCTCGTCTAATTCTTAACCAATTCGGGTTTTTAACCAATCTTGTGCATCCAACAAGTGCGTTTGTGTCATTGGATGATCATTTAGCTCTTTTCGTCCTCCGTAGGCTTATTCTTCGGCAATTATGGTTTTTAACCAATCTTGTGCATCCAATAGGTGTTTTTGTGTCATGGGATGAACATTTAGGTCATTTTCGTCATCCTTTGGCTTATTCTTGTGCAATTAGGGTTTTAACCTATCTTGTTTCCAATAGGTGTGTTTGTGTCATTGGGTGAACTTTTAGGTCATTTTCGTCCTCCATGGGCTTAGTTTTGTCCAATTCGGGTTTTTAACCAATCTTGTGCATCCAATAGGTTGTTTTGTGTTATTGGATGAACATTTAGGTTATTTTCTTCCTCCATTGGCTGATTGTTGTCCAATTAGGGTATTTAACTAATCTTTTGCATCCAATAGGCGTGTTTGTGTCATCTGATGAACATTTAGGTTATTTTCGTCCTTCTTAGGCTTATTATTGGCAAATAAGGGTATTTCACCAAGCTTGTGCATCCAATAGGTGTGTTTGTGTCAATGGATGAACATTTACGTCATTTTCTTCCTCAATAGGCTTATTGTTGTCCAATTAGGGTTTTTAACCAATCTTGTGAATCGAATAAGTGTGTTTGTGTCATTGGATGGACATTTATGTCATTTTCGGTCTCCCTAAGCTTATTCTTGTGCAATTAGGGTTTTTAACCAATCTTCTACATCCAATAAGTGTGTTTTTTTTTCATTGGATGAACATTTAGGTCATTTTGGTCCTCCCTAGGCTTAGTGTTTGTGCATCCAATAGGTTTGTTTGTGGGGTTAGATAAACATTTAGGTCATTTTCTTCCTCCCTAAGCTTATTGTTGTCCAATTATGGTTTTTGACCAATCTTGTGCATCCAATAGGTGTGTTGGTGTTATCTGATGGACATTTTGATCATTTTCGTCCTCCCTAGGCTTATTCTTGTCCAATTAGGGTTTTTCACCAATCTTGTGCATCCAATAGGTGTGTTTGTGTCATTGGATGAACATTTAGGTAAATTTCGTCCTCCCTAGGATTATTCTTCTGCAATTAGGGTTTTTATCCAATCTTGTACATCTAACAGGTTTGTTTTTGTCATTGGATGAACATTTAGGTCATTTTCGTCCTCCCTAGGCATAGTGTTGTCCAATTCGGGTTTTTAACCAATCTTGTGCATCCAATGGGTGTGTTTGTGTCATTGGATGAACATTTAGGTCATTTTCGTCCTCCCTAGGCTTATTCTTTTCCAATTAGGGTTTCTAACCAATCTTGTGCATCCAATAAGTGTGTTTGAGTCATTGGATGAACATTTAGGTCATTTTTGTCCTTCCTAGACTTATTCTTGTCCAATTAGGGTTTTAAGCCAATCTTCTGCAACGAATAAGTTCGTTTTTGTCATTGGATGAACATTTAGGTCATTTTCGTCCTCGCTAAACTTAATCTTGTCTAATTAGGGTTTTTAACCAATCTTGTGCATCCACTAGGTGTGTTTGTGTCATTGGATCAACATTTAGATCATTTTCGACCTCCCAAGGCATATTCATGTCCAATTAGGGTCTAACCAATGTTGTGCATTGAATAAGTTCGTTTGTGTAATTGGATGAATAATTAGGTCATTTTCGTCCTCCTTAGGCTTATTCTTGTCCAACTAGGGCTTTTAACCAATTTTGTGCATCCAATAGGTGTGTTTGGGTTATTGGATCAAAATTTAGGTCATTTTCGACCACCCTAGGCTTATTCTAATTCTTGTCCAATTCGGGTTTTTTTACTAATCTTGTGCATCCAACAGGTGCGTTTGTGTCATTGGAGGAACGTTTAGCTCTTTGCGTCCTCCCTAGGCTTATTCTTGTGCAATTATGGTTTTTAACCAATCTTTTGCATCCAATAGGTGTTTTTGTGTCATGGGATGAACATTTAGGTCATTTTCGTCATCGCTAGGCTTATTCTTGTGCAATTAGGGTTTTAACCTATCTTGTTTCCAATAGGTGTGTTTGTGTCATTGGGTGAACATTTAGGTTATTTTCTTCCTCCATAGGCTGATTGTTGTCCAATTAGGATATTTAACCAATCTTTTGCATCCAATAGGCGTGTTTGTGTCATCTGATGAACATTTAGGTTATTTTCGTCCTCCCTAGGGTTATTCTTGGCAAATAAGGGTTTTTCACCAATCTTGTGCTTCCAATAGGTGTGTTTGTGTCACTGGATGAACATTTAGGTCATTTTCTTCCTCAATAGGCTTATTGTTGTCCAATTAGGGTTTTTAACCAATCTTGTGAATCGAATAAGTGTGTTTGTGTCATTGGATGGACATTTAGGTCATTTTCGTCCTCCCTAGGCTTATTCTGGAGCAAATAGGGTTTTTAACCAATCTTCTACATCTAATAAGTGTGTTTTTTTTCATTGGATGAACATTTTGGTCATTTTGGTCCTCCCTAGGCTTAGTGTTTGTGCATCCAATAGGTTTGTTTGTGGGGTTAGATGAACATTTAGGTCATTTTCGTCCTCCCTACGCTTATTCTTGTCCAATTAGGGTTTTTAACCAATCTTGTGCATCCAATAGGTGTGTTTGTGTCATTGGATGAACATTTAGGTCATTTTCGACCTCCCTAGGCTTATTCTTGTCCAATTAGGGTTTCTAACCAATGTTGTGCATCGAATAACTTCGTTTGTGTCAATGGATGAACCATTAGGTCATTTTTCGTCCTCCCTAGGCTTATTGTTGTCCAACTAGGGTTTTTTTAACCAATCTTGTGCATCGAATAGGTGTGTTTGTGTCATTGGATGAACATTTAGGTCATTTGTGACCTCCCTAGGCTTATTCTTGTCCAATTAGGGTTTCTAACCAATGTTGTGCATCGAATAAGTTCGTTTGTGTCATTGGATGAACCATTAGGTCATTTTCGTCCTCCCTAGGCTTATTCTTGTCCAATTAGGGTTTTTAACCAATCTTGTGCATCCAATTGGTATGTTTGTGTCATTGGATGAACATTTAGGTCATTTTCATACTCCCTAGGCTAATTCTTGTCCAATTAGGGTTTTTACCAAACTTGTGCATCCAATAGATCTATTTGTTTCATTGGATGAACATTTAGGTCATTTTCGTCATCCCTAGGCTTATTCTTGTCCAATTAGGGTTTTTAACCAATCTTGTGCATCCAATAGGTGTGTTTGTGTCATTGGAAGAACATTTAGGTCATTTTCGTCCTCCTAAGTCTTAATCTTGTCAAATTAGGGTTTTTAACCTGTCTCTTGCAACCAATAGGTGTTTTGTGTCATTGGATGAAAATTTAGGTCATTTTCGTCCTCACTAGGCCTATTGATGGGTTTTAACCAATCTTGTGCATCCAATAGTTGTGTTTGTGTCATTGGATTAACATTTAGGTCATTTTCGTCCTCCCTAGGCTAATTCTTGTCCAATTAGGGTTTTTAACCAATCTTGTGCATCCAATAGGTGTGTTTGTGTTATTGGATGAACATTTAGGTCATTTCCGTCCTCCCTACACTTAATCTTGTCCAATTAGGGTTTTTAACCAATCTTGTGCATCCAATAAGTGTGTTTGTGTCATTGGATGGACATTTAGGTCATTTTCGTCCTCCATAGGCTTATTCTTGTGCAATTTTTCAAATATTGTTTAACTTAATGTCACTCTTAGTCATTCTTGGATTATCAATTCTGGTGTTATTGATCGTATGATTTAGGAGTCATGTTTGTTTTCTTTATATAGTCCTTGTGTAGGTAACCATATAATTAAAATTATAGATGGCTATCTTTCAGCCATTGCAAAGAAAGGTTATGTTTTTCAGTCACCTTTGCTAACATTAAAAGATGTCTTACATGTTTTGAGTTTATCGTGTAATTTGTTTTCCATTACTAAATTAACAAAGGATTTAAATTGTCAAGCTAACTTCTTTCATTCTCATTTCACATTTAAGGATATGAGCTCGTGGAAAGATGATTAGAAATGCTAAGGAGAATGAAGGACTTCATTATCTTGACAATATACTCGACTACGCTGACCAACCTCAAAAAAGTACCTATTTTGAATCTATTTGTGTTTCTTCTAATAATGATGATATTATGTTATGACATTTACGATTAGGAAATTCTTGTTTTTCTTATTTGAAACTTGCGAATTTTCTAAAAATCCTTGTTCTTCGTTTTCTACACAACCATGTAAACGTTCAAAATTGTTTACAGTTAATCATAGTGATATTTGAGGTCCAAATAGAATAAACACGTTTTCTAATAAAAAATGGTTTATAACTTTTGTTGATGATATATACTAGAATTTGTTAGGTTTATTTATTGAAAGAAAATCGGAAGTTGGACAGTTTGTCAAAAAATTTCTTTAAAATGGTGCAAGCTCAATACCAAATTACTATTTAAGTCTTCAAAAATGACAATAGTAAAGAATATTTTAATACACGTTTGTCTTATTTGTTTATTGTAAATGAGGTTATCCATCAAAGTTAATGTTAATACACCCCCACAAAATGGAATTGTAGAGAGTAAGAATAGGCATCTTCTTGAGGTTGCTAGAGCTTTACTATTTTCAAATATAATTTCAATTAATCCTATGTCATCTAAAGTTTTAGCTTTTCTTACTCGTCTTGTTGTTTTTCGAAATTGTTTTCCTTTGACTAATGATTTGACACAAATAGTTTTTGGTTGCACTACCTTTGTTTATAAACATAAACAACTTGGCAAATTCAAGCCACAAGCAATAAATGTGTTTTTACCGGTTACTCTCCAACTCTAAAAGGGTTGTATGTGTTTTGAACCAAAGTCAAACGAATTTTTGTATCCATGGATGTTTTTTTTTTTTGGAAATCTACAGGGAGAAACTTTAAGGAAGATTCATATTTTACTTTTGGAAACATAATTACTTTAGGTGATATAATGTTGTCACAAAATTATGAGACTTATATTGATGCACCAAAAGAAAATGCTCAAGAATCCATGATGGAACTCAATCCACCTATGAATGAGATTCCAACATATTTGGGGCTACAATTACAAATGAAAATCATAATGAAATGTACGTCTCTAAAAACGTTTTTCCTATGAAAGGTATGTTTCTAAAAACTTGCACTCATTGTTTTGCTGAAAAAAAACATAGTGTTTCTTTTCATAATATCGGTCCACATAAGAGGCAAAATATTTTCGATTTATTTCATATTGATGTTTGCATGATGGATTGTAAATCTCTTGGTGGTGCATCTTATTTTGTTACTTTTATTGACGACCACTCTACAAAAGTATAGGTCTTTTCATTGAAATCTAAAGACCGGGTACTTGGAGTCTTCAAGAATTTTCATGCAAGTGTTCAAAGAGAAAAGAGAAGAAAATTGAAATGTGTTCGTTCAGACAACGGTGGTGAATATAGATGTCCATTTGAAGAGTATTGTAGAGAAAATGGCATCAGGCTTGAGAAAACAGTTCCAAAGACACCTTAGCATAATGGTGTTGTAGAGAGAGTGCATCGTATAATTATTGACTGAATCAGATGTATGCTCTCTCATGCAAAGTTATCGAAACCCTTTTGTGAGTGAATCACTGAAAACTGCAGTTGATTTGATTAATCGTTCTCTTTCTATTCCATTTGATGGTGATGTTCCAAATAGAGTGTGGAATAGGGAATATGTCTCTTACCATCATTTGAGAGTTTTTGGCTGCAGATGTTTTGTTCACGTTCCAAGAGATGAGAGGTCCAAGCTTGATAATAAATCCAAATTGTGTGTATTCGTTAGTTATGGTGATGAAAAAGTTCGGTATAGATTGTGGTATTCGATTGACAAGAAAATTATCAGAAGTCGATATATGATATTTCTTAAAGAGCAGACTATTGAAGATTTTAATAAAGTTGAGAAACAAAAACCAAATTCCATAAGTTATATTGATGTTGCGCCTAAGCCCCGTGAAGAAATGTTTGTTGATGGGTGAGATATGCAGGTAGATGACGAGAATGTAGCTGATGATCATGTACCTCACCATGATGAACAGGTTCTAGTTGAGCCACCAATCGAGTTTGAGTTGAGAAGATCTATTAGAAACGTCAACCTTCTCAAATATATCCTCCATGTAAGTATGTGATGATTACTAATAGTGGAGAGCTAGAGTACTATCGAGAAGCTACAACAAATGTTGATATAGAAAAGTGGTTGAAGGCCATGAAAAAATAGATGAATTCCTTGCATGAGAATCACACATTTGATTTAGTAAAGTTGCCAAACAACAAAAAAGCACTCAAGAACAAATGGGTATACAAGATAAAGGCATAAATGAGTAGTTCTTAACCAATATACAAAGAAAGATTGAACTACTTGATGTGAAAATTGCATTGAGCAACTTGAGGGTTGAACTACGATTTGGAGGAAAAGATCTATATGGAACAACCAGAGGGTTTCGAAGTCAAAGTTAAAGAGCAGCCTGTGTGTAAATTGAAAAAAAATTTGTATGGGCTCAAGCAAGCACCTGGACAACGGTACAACATATTTAATTCTTTCATGGAGAAACATTGATACGATAAAACTACTTTCTGACCATTGTGTGTTTATCAAGAAATTCTCTAATTGTGATTATATTATTCTCTTGTTATATATGGATGACAAGTTGATTGTTGGTCAAGACACTAAGAAGATTCAATCTCTAAAGAAATATTAGAACAAATCTTTTGCAATGAAAGACTTGGATCCTGCAAAGCAAACTCTGGGCATGAGAATTTCTTGTGACATAAAAAATAATAAATTGTGACTATCTCAATGCAATTACATTGAGAAAGTGTTAGAGAGGTTCAACATTAGCATTTGCAAACCTGTTAGTACTTCACTTGCTACTCATTTCAAATTGAATTATGATAAATGTCCTACAAGTGATAAAGACAAAGAAGAGATGAAGAAGGTTTCTTATGCATTGGTAGTTTGATGTATGTTATGGTATGCACAAGGCCAGATATTGCTCATCAAGTTGGAGTTGTCAGTCAATTTTTCTCTAATCCTGGTAGCAATCATTGGTAAGCAGTGAAGTGGATTCTTAGATACCTTAGGCACTTCTAAAGTGTGTTTATGTTATGGAGTTTGTGAACATGTGTTGGAGGCTACACATATGCAAATATGGCAGGTGATCTTGATTCTAGAAAATCTACTTCTTGTTATATGATGATGTTTATAGGTGAGTTGTGTTTTGGAAATAAAGATTACAAAAGTGTGTTGCTCTATCCAGTACTAAAGCTAATTACATTGCAACACTAAAACTTACAAAGAACTCTCGTAGATGAAGAAATTTCTACATGAGTTAAGCCTCAAGCAAGACAAGCTTATGTTATTCTATGCAAAGTCGAAGCATGTTGAGGTTTAGTATAATTGGATACGAGATGCACTGAAAATGAAATCATTTTCAATTGAAAAGATTCATACCGATGAAAATGGTTCTTATATGATGACGAAGGTCTTGCCTCTGTCGAAGATGATATGTTGTAGAAAGAAGGTCGGTATGGTTGAACATTACCTCTCCACTTGAGTCGTGAGAGAGAGGGTTGTCAGGTGGACTCAATCTTCAAGTAGAATCACCAATTTTATTAAAATTATTATTATTATTATTATTATTAAATAAAAGAAAAAAAAGTAACATTTTTGGGCTAAGCCCATGTTAAGAAAATAAAGGATTTTGATATCTCTAATTAAGTATAAAAGGCAATGAATAGTGTTGATAGTAAAGAAGACACGACTGCAGTAGCTTATTCAGATGATGAAGAAAACTTGACTTCCTATGGGGATAACATATGTGTACCAAACTAACTTTGTTTGATCTATAATTTTAATATGTTAATTCTACCACTAAGTTAATTATTTTAAAATATAGTCTGAGTAGTTTTACTTTCTCTGAGAGTTACTTTGGAATACGACTATTCACTTTAGTGGAAGGTTATAAGGTTGTTGTTATTGTTATTGTTATTGTTGATTGATGATCGCTATTGTTATTAGGAAAATTTTCCACGTTAAAAATTATGTTTGTTTCATATTTAATTTTCTGCAAGTTATTGTTGCTCTATGAAATTATACTTTTGCAGAAAATTTTTCATTGTATTTTTCTTTTTCCCAAGAGTAACTAAGTACTAAACCATATTCAGGCAAGCCATTTTTCAATGTTACTATATGCTATAAAGTAACAACAATCACAAGTGTAAAACTTCTTTACTTTCTTTCTCTACGAACTACTCTAAGATGTGAAAAATAGGCAATTCTACATATCAATCAGTGACAATTCTAAAATGTTTGCATATATGGCCATAATAGCCTCTCACCAACAATAAAATTATTTGAGTTTTAACAGTTATTAATTTGTTCAATATATGGTAAGGTACTACCACTATAAAAAATATTGACTTATTGTGACACAAAAAGTTTGTCACTAAACATGAAAAATTATAGGTAAGGGCAATAATAATTTGACTGACACCCAAATCTACTGTCAACTTTAAGGGAGCGTCTTGCAACACTTTGAGGATTGTCACTCCATGTTTTGAGGTTTGTCACTCCATGTTTTGAGGTTTGTCACTACATGTATTTGATTCCTATCTACAATAATGATTGTCATTAAAAACTAGATAAATATAAATAAATAATTAATCTATTCTTACAGTATTGTCTGTCAATAAAAATAAGATAAATATAAATAAAGAATTAATCTATTTCTACGGTATTGTCTGTCACTAAAACCTATACTTATTTATTAAATATATTTTATTTTATCTCCCTACTAATTGTAATTCTAAATTATTAATACTAGTAAATTAAATTTAAATTTCTAATTTATTTTTATTAACTAATGCCATTGTAACATAAAATAAAATAAAATAAAATATAATTTAATTTTACTAATTATATTAAAACATACAATAAATAATTATTTTATTCTAGAAGATTCATTAAACTTTCAACATAAGTCAGAATTAGTTTGTTAAATAATTTTACTTATGCAAGTTTTTTTCATTACCTTTATTTGTATCTAATTTTTTTTATCGACAAAGCTTTGCCAAGTAATTACTGATGCAATTAAGGAGTTTGAAACAGTTGTTCTAATTGATGAATTCAAAATTGTTGCTCCATTTGACACTAAGAAAAATAAATGCATTCAAAAGTTCTGCTTATTACAATCCTAACTATTTTTCTATCCTTATAAGTAAACATACCAGTACCATATACTACATATGCAAACCTAGAACACGTAACACAGACAAAAACAAAGCATATGAAATATTAAAAAGTTATAAAAGTTCTAGCATATGAAATATTAAAAAGTTATAAAAGTTCTATGTTTGAGGTTTATTAACCTTAGTCACTTTATGCATACCTGGAAATCAGACGAAACTTGGTTTCATATCAACCAACATTTGAACAAGATCACTTCGGAAACCATGTCCGTGTGCCAAGTCAAGGATAATTGAACAACATCCCATACCAAATGTCAATGACAACAAAACATGGATAGCTGAAATGTAATTCCATCATGCAAATATGCCAACATTATTTGAATAATGTTCATATTATGCATATTAAAAGATATGTAATCACAACAATGTAGGAAGACTAAATATGGTATATTTAAGCATGATCTGTACATAAAAAAAATATTTAAAAAGAAATAAGAGTCATGACCAACAACACGGTCATTCTCAACCACTAAAATGCATCTGCAAAAGTTCAAAAACAAAAAATAATAACCAACACCATGGGAGGAAGAAATATATGATGCTTTAGTAAAAGTGGAAGTTAAGAAATCTAATATATTGAGTAAGAAAAAAAGAAAGGTAATATAAAATGATCCAGAAAATTGAAGGAAAAAAACATATATGTAAAGTCCACAAGAAAGGAATATCCTCCCATGAAAGATCACAATATATTCAAAATTAAGTGAAGGATGAATACATACTTAGTCATTTAATCAACAAACAAGCTTACGTTAGTTGAGCATTGTCACAAGAAAATTACACATAAACCTCAAGAAAGAAAAGTCATTTCCCATTCACATAAATATTATCAGATAGTAAAAAAAAAAAAAAAAAACTCAAATTCTAAATCTATGCTCTCTACACTCCAATTGTAACCCAAAAAAGTTGGGAAAGCTCAATAGAGCAAAAACTATAAATGAACAAACTGAAAATTTCAAAAACTGAAGAACCTATGTCATAGATACTCATGACCAAATTAAAAATATACCAAGAGCAGTGGCCAACTAGTCTAGCTGAACCCTAACTCAAACCTTGCAAATCAAAATTTTATAGTAATTAATGTTCCGCTATGTTTTTGTCAAACTCGTCATTTGCAACAAGGTAACACATCAAGGAAGTGAAACAGACACCCAAAGTGCTGATGCCACTCACCAGAAGCAGAAGGAATATATATTAAGATTTCTCAATTAAAAATAAATAATTCTAATTCTTAATATATATTAAGATTTCTCAAATCTAGTGTCAACTGTAAGAGGGCGTCCTGCTACACTTTGAGGACTGTCACTACATGTTAGGAGGATTGTCACTACATGTTTTTAATTTCTACCTACAATATTGACTGTCACTAAAAACTAGATAATTATAAAAAAGAATTAGTCTATTTCTACGGTATGTCTGTCACTAAAACTTATTATTATTTATTTTATTAAATTTATTTTATCTACCTACTAATTGTAATTCTAAACTATTATTACCAGTAAATTAAACTTAAATTTATAATTTATTTTTATTAACTAATGTCATTGAATCATACAATAAAATATAATTTAATTTTATTAATTCTATTAAAACATACCATAAATAGTTATTTTGCTCTAAAAGATTCAATAAAGTTTGAAAGGAAATTAGAATGAGTTTCTTATCAAAGGAAAGCAAATGTAAGTTATAAGAAATAGGTACAAGATTAAGGTATTATTATATGCATAACAAAAAATATCCATAGCCACTCCACTCCAACAAGAACTAAAATTATATTTAATAAAGATGAATGAATATATATTGTTTGCTTTTGCTTTTGTTGTTAGTAAGTTACATAGATCATATCAACCTGCACTATCTTTCTGTACTCTCTTCAACACTATTTTATTCCTTCACACTCTCACCTCTGCACCTACTTTCACTTTTCTCATCTTCCCCATTTCTCCACCTTCTATTTTCTTTGTACTTTCATTCCCTCCATTCCTCCTTTTATCCTAGAACAGTGTAAAAATTCCATTCATGGATAATAATGAGAACATATTGAAAACATTAGAAACTATTGATCAAAACACCATGAATCACATGATGACAATGATGATGCAAATGGAAAAGTTTCCTAAATCAACATATCAACAATTTTATATCTCACCAACACATAAAATGAATTCTATTTGATGAATCCACCACTCTCTTCTTATCCTCTTCAACCAAACAATGCTTCATCATTTTCATACCCTTCATTAGAGAAAAAGAGTTAATCAATGACAACAATGAGAGAAATGATATTCCGAATGGCGGTTATGCAACCTATCCACATAGACCCAGAAACCATTAAACCACCGAACAGAAAAAACGTGAAGATTTCAAAAGATCCACAGAGTTTAGCTGCAAGACACAGAAGAGAAAGAATAAGTGAGAAAATAAGGATCTTGCAGAGATTAGTTCCTGGTGGAACAAAAATGGATACAACTTCTATGTTAGATGAAGCAATACATTATGTGAAGTTCTTGAAGAAACAAGTGCAGAGTCTTGAACAAGTGCAGATACATCCTTTAGCAAATGCCAATTCTACTTTAACGGTCTTTAGCTCACGAAGAAGTAATTTTGCTTTTGCAGTTGTTGCCATTGCCACCTGCAACCAAAGTAAAAGGAAATGTTGCTTGTTGGGTTACATGAGAAACATAAACAGTTAACTCAAATAAACAATCATCATAAACTCAATTTTCTATTCACTACATCAGAAGCAACGGTTTAAACAAAGAGTCCTGCATCAAAATCAAGAAGACTTGGTGTTGTCATGTCCATAAGCATCAAAACTTTGCACCAAGTTAATGGGTCATGCATTTAGGTCCAAAACATCAAAACATTGATAATCAAGGAAATGACAAATGATTTTACCTTCCGGATTCTCCTCTTCAAGTCACGATCACATGTTGCCACAATGAAACACTTATGTTGTCCAAAGAAAATGGGTCGTTTAAATAATTTGAAGCAAAATAAAGACATAAGAAGTAGGTGTGTGTTGCTTTTACCGTTACTTTTATTTGCATATAATACTTGATTGTATTCATTATCTTAGTTAAGAATTCACAATTAAAAAAGTTTTGTTTCAATGTTCACTTTCCAAAAGTAGATTAAGATAGGAGAGAGGAAAAGTAATTCTATGTAAGACCCATAGTTGTAAATCCTAAATTATACAATTTTTGGTGTATTTAGGTATTGAACTCTAAGGTTTTTTAGCCAAGTTATTGATATTTTGTGAGTTTAATACCCAAAAATATCTTTTGATGCCCCGATTAAAATTATTCGTCAATAAATAAATTAGATTAAGTACAGTGGACTTTTGTGGAAGAATAATTAATTTAGGTTATGAAGAATTTAATTCTAAGCAGTTTTGTTAAAAATATCAATCGGGTTGCCGAAAATTCTATATGTCAATTAAGTTGCGACGGGAGTAGATATTTTTATTAAATTACATTGAGATGGGAGTGAAGTGATGGAAGTTAGAGTTGTTAGAAAATTATTGGTTTACTTTTAATTATAATATATTTATATATATGTATATGAATATATATTATAAGTAATATATATATATAGTAAGTAATGTATATATATATACATATATATATATATATATATATATATATATATATATAAGCTAGAAACAGAAAGGAAAGGAAGAAAACAGAAATAGAGGAAAAAGAAATACGTTTCCCTCCATTCTCGCGAACCCTTCTTCTTCTCCCTACTTCATTACTCGCGGTACCGTAATCCCTCATTAAAGCTAACGTTAAGGTAAGGGTTCCTTCCAAACTTTTAGTTTGCATTTAGGGACTTATGTGTGGTTGTGTGGAGATTAAATTTGTTGGGTTTGAACTGTAGATTCGGGGAAAATGAATTTAATGCATTTGTGGGTGAAATTTTAGAGTTGGGATTTTGATGATATTGATGAGTGTTTGGTGGAAAATGAATTGAACTCATTTATGCATGGTTTTGAGGAAATAAAATTTTATATGTTTGAGTGGTAGGTTGTGATAATTTGTGGTTGTAGTGTTTGACATGTTCATAACTAACACTTATAAATTTTGAGATGTGTTTGTATGGATTCTGTGGAAAAATGAATTGATGTGATTTGGTGTGAATTGTGGATTAAATTTGAGAATATGTCTGAGTATGTTCTGTATTGAATTTGAAAATCATTAAAGTTAAATGGGTATTAAAAATGGGGAATCTTTTAATATCTGCATTTACTTAATGACTGTCGTCCGAATTGTTAGAGTTTCATGGGTATTAAAAATGGGGAGTCTTTTAATATATGCATTTACTTAATGACTGTCGTCTGAATTGTTAGAGTTAAATGGGTATTAAAAATGGGGAATCTTTTAATATCTGCATTTACTTAATGATTGTCGTCCGAATGGTTAGAGTTAAATGGGTATTAAAAATGGGGAATCTTTTAATATCTGCATTTGCTTAATGATTTTCTTCCGAATTGTTAGAGTTAAATGGGTATTAAAAATGGGTAATCTTTTAATACCTGCATTTACTTAATGATTGTTGTCCGAATTATTAGAGATAAATGGATATTAAAAATGGGGAATCTTATAATGTCTGCGTTAACTTAATGATTGTCGTCTGAATTATTAGAGTTAAATGGGTATTAAAAATGTGGAATCTTTTAATATCTGCATTTACTTAATGATAGTCGTCCAAATTGTTAGAGTTAAATGGGTATTAAAAATGTGGAATCTTTTAATATCTGCATTTACTTAATGATTGTCGTCCGAATTGTTAGAGTTAAATTGGTATTAAAAATGGGGAATCTTTTAATATTTGAATTTACTTAATGATTGTCGTCAGAATTGTTAGGGTTAAACAAGTATTAAAAATGGGGAATCTTTTCATATTTACATTTACTTAATGATTGTCGTGGATAGAGTCAGAGTATGCTCATGCATTTCATAGTACATGGTGACCGGATGGGCCACGAGATGATTCCATGTGATTTGCTGGTTCATCTTATCTTTGCGGGGATTATCGCGTCGTGTAAGGTCTATGATAGACTGCACGTGTTTAGTAAATCGTGCTGGCCTGTGATTGGTAGCACCTCGGTAATTTAGTACTTCGGCCTATGATAGGCGATACAATAATGATTTACGGCCCTTCGAGGAGGGTTTTGGTTTGGGTTTGGCATATACGCATTACATTAGGGTGCTTGGCACGCGAGTCGTTTTGATTCAAGATTATGATTGATTGCAAAACCATTTCGAAACTCAAATTATCGTGGTGATTGTGCTATAATTGCTAAGTGTGATTTTTTGGAATTGTGTGTAAGTGTGATTGATTGTAAAACCATTTCGAAACTCAAGTTGTCGTCGTGATTGTGCTATAATTACTAAGTGTAATTGTTTGAATTTGTGTGTAAATGTTGATTGATTTCGAAACCCTTTAAAATGCTGAATTTTGCTGAATTTTGTTGTTTTTCTGCTGTTGTCTGATGTGTATTCGAATATACACATGTTGTTTTTGCAACTGACTTACTATGTAGTCGAATACAGAAGGCTGTATTTGAATATAGACATGTTGTTTTGCTACCGACTTACTATGTAGTTGAATACAGAAGGATGTATTCGAATACAAACATGTTATTTTTTTGTTGACTGCTGGAACAGCCTTGTATTCGAATACAGAGATGCTGTATTCGAATACAGCAGTGCAGTTTTGTTAAAAACATCATTTTTTAGATTTGTTTATGCATGTTTGGCATATGGAAACGCTTTTAAGGTGCATGCTAAGTTGAAAGGTTATTTTGTGCATTTAAAAACTTAAGTGTTATGTGTTAATTGTTAATTTCGGTTGGTGACCCTTTACAACTATTGTGGAAATTTGGGATTTGCCCTCGGATGAGAACTAGGACCATCCTACTGGTTACTACCTTGTGGATGGGAATGTAGTTTGTAAGACCCATAGTTTTTAAATGCCAAATTATATTATTTTAGGGTATTTTGTGTTGAATTTCTTAGGCTTTTAGCTCAGTTTTCGGTATTTAGTGAGTTCAATGCCGAAAATATATTTTTGGAAATTGGATTAAAATTATTTGTCGAAGGATAATTTATTTACGTTATGAAGAATTTAATACCGGATAGTTTTGTTAAAAATATCACTCGTTGCTGAAAATTTATCTGTCAATTGGTTTGCGACGAGAGTAGATATTTTATCAAATTAGATTGAGATGGGTGTGAGAGTTGTTAGATATTTATTGGTTTAATTTTAATTATAATATATATATATATATATATATGAATATATATTATAAGTAATATATATATATAGTAAGTAATATATATAAATAAGTATGTAATATATATATATATATATATATATATATATGATAGAAAGAAGTAAGAAAAGGAAGGAACAAAGAAAGAATATGGCAAACAGAGGAAGGAAAAAGAGAAAACGAAAATGATGCCTCTTCCATTCTCGCGAACCCTTCTACTTCTTCTTCCTACTTCCTTCAATTTTGTTTTTCCTCCTTTTGCTTCAAGAAAAGAAACCCAAAGCTTAGTGGGTGAGAAAGAACAAAACCGTCAAACACAAACCTCCATTTTTGTTCTAGATCTAAGCTTCATTTCACGAAGAGATAGAAGGGAAAATTGTTTACCTCCACGCTACGGTTCTAGTGACTAACATTGAAAGTGATGTCGCGAGCGGAGATTTTATCAGAATTACTCGCGGTACCGTAATCGCTCGTTAAAGCAACCGTTAAGGTAAGGGCTCCTTCCAAACTTTTAGTTTGCATTTAGGGACTTATCTGTGGTTGTGTGGAAAAAGGATTTTGTTAGGGTTGAAGAGTTGATTTGGGGGAAAATGAATCTAATGCTTTTATGGGTAAAACCTTAGAGTTGGGTTTAGTGATATTGGTGAGTTTTTTGTAGAAAATGAATTTAACTCATTTATGTATGATTTTGAGGAATTGAAATTTGATGTGTTTGAGTGGTGTGTTACGATGATTTGTGTTCGTCGTATTTGACGTGTTCATAATTAATATTTATAAATTTCGAGATGTGTTTGTGTGGATTTTGTGGAAAAATGAATTGATGTGATTGGGTGTGAATTGTGGATTGAATTTGGGAATATGTCTGAGTATGTTCTGTGTGGAATTTGAAAATAATTAGAGTTAAGCGAGTATTAAAAATGAGGAATCTTTTATATCTCTGTTTACTTAATGTTTGCAGTGAAAATCGTTAGAGTTAAATGAGTATTAAGAATGGGGAATCTCTTAATATCTCTGTTTACGTAATGTTTGTCGTGAAAATCATTAGAGTTAAACGAGTATTAAAAATGGGGAATCTTTTAATATCTTTGTTTACTTAATGTTTGCAATGAAAATCGTTAGAGTTAAATGAGTATTAAGAATGGGAAATCTCTTAATATCTACGTTTACTTAATGATTGTCGTGAAAATTGTTAGAGTTAAATGAGTATTAAAAATGGGAATCTTTTAATATCTGCATTTACTTAACGATTGTCGTGGATAGAGTCAGAGTACGCTAATGCATTTCATAGTACATGGCAACCGGATGGGCCATGGTGATAGTGGTGACCGGATGGGCCACGAGATGATTCCATGTGATTTGTTGGTTCATCTGATCCTTGCGGGGATTGTCGCATCGTGTAAGGTCTGCGATATACTGCACATTTTTGGTAAATCGTGCTGACCCGTGATAGGTGGCAGCTCGGTAAATAGTACTTCGGCCTGTGATAGGCGGTACATTTACGATTTACGTTTTAAGTAAATCGTGCTGACCCGTGATAGGTGGCACCACGGTAATTTAGTACTTTGGCCTGTGATAGGCGGTACAATTATGATTTACGGTCCTTCGAGGAGGGTTTTGGTTTGGAATTCCGAGTCCATGCATTTTGGCATATACGCATTGCATGAGGGTGCTTGGCACGCGATTCATGTTTGATTTAAGATTATGATTGAGTGTTTGAACTCAAGTCGTCATGGTGATTGTGTTATAATTGCCAAGTGTGGATGTTTTGGAATTGCGTGTAAGTGTGGTTGATTGCAAAACCTTTTTGAAACTTATGTTGTCGTGGTGATGTTGTTATAATCGCCATGTGTGGATGTTTTGGAATTGTTTGTAAGTGTGATTGATGGCAAAACCATTTCAAAACTCAAGATGTCGTAGTGATTGCGTTATAATTGTTAAGTGTGATTGTTTGGATTTGTGTGTAAGTGTTGATTGGTTTCAATACCCTTTCAAAAGCTGAATTTTGCTGATTTTCTGCTGCTGTCTGATGTGTATTCAAATACAGGAAGCTGTTTTCGAATACATACATCCTGTTTTTTCCACTGACTTACTGTGTAGTCGAATACATACATGTTGTTTTGCTACTGACTTGCTGTGTAGTCGAATACAAACTGTTGTATTCGAATACAAACATGTTGTTTTTGCAGTTGAATGCTGAAACAACCTTGTATTCGAATAAAGAGATGCTGTATTCGAATACAACAGTGTTGTTTTGTTAAAAACTTCAATTTTCAACTTTGTTTATGCATGTTTAGCATATGGAAACCCTTTTAAGGTGCATGCTAAGTTGAAAGGTTATTTTGTGCATTTAAAAACTTAAATGTTATGTGTTAATTGTTAATTTCAGTTGGTGACCCTTTACACTATTGTGGAAATCTGGACTTTGCCCTCAGATGAGACCCTATGGATGGGGATGTAGTTGGAAACACTTGACTGGACCTATGTTAGAAGGATCTAGCGGGGCGCATGAAGATCACTCAGGGTGTATAGTTTTTTGTAGAATGATTAGATTAGGTTGACGTATAAGGACTAGATGTCTTGCTTTTGGATTGTGTTTATTTTAAATTGGAAGACTGTACCTACACTAATATTGTCAACATGACATTGTATTTTGGATGGGTTCCATGTACCACTTTTTGATGTATAAATACTTTAGATTCATATTTCAAAAACTATTCCGCTGCTTATAATTATATTGACTTAAATGTCGTTGCGTTATGACTTAAACAATTATCCAAAGGTATTTCCCTTATTTATTTCTTGGTTCTATGAATTTGTGTAAAAACATATATATATATATATATATATATATTCTCGATCTGAAATCGGGGTGTTACATAGTTGGACACGCCTGAATGGAGCTGTGTTAGGAGGATCGTGCAGGGCGCGTGAAGATCTCTCGGGATGTATAGTTTTTGTATAATGATCAGATTAGGTTGACATATAGGGACTGGATGTTTTTCTTTTGGGATGTGTTTATTATAATTTGGATTCGGGAGTCGATTATATTCACATTATAACAAAACACATATAATTATATTCACATTATAACAAAATAAAAAAAATAATAATAGGGGTAATATAAATAAAATAATAAATAATAAAATAACTATATATAATTAATTAGATTGGGCTTGACTCTCAAAAGTCCCCAGTGGAGTCGCCAGCTGTCGAGTCCAGTTTGTCCGCGAAAAAGGAGTCGCCACCAATTTTATTTTTTAGTAAAGGAAAAATTGGATAAAACTTAAAATAATATTTTTGAACCAAAAATTTGGATTCGGGAGTCGATTACGAGTAGCGACCCTACAACATCCGTTAAAACGATTACCCAATAATTAATTATATACAAACTATTTATTTATTTATTTGTTGTTACCCCAAGAAATATAATAAAAAATAAATAAATTATTTACATTAATGAAAGAAGAAAAAAAAAATTATTTTTATTAATTTGGTTTGACAAGGGGAAGACCTTGCTCCTACGTATCCCTAGGTGCAATAGGAAAATCAAAACACACGTAGTTCTTTGGTAGAAAATATTTATGTGTTGACCAATTTTATTATTAATTTTACTTTATATATATACATATCAAAATAAATTAATAACATAATAATGATAATAATAATAATAATAATAATAATAATAATAAGAAGAAGAAGAAGAATGATGTGTTATATATTGATTTGTATATTGCTTTATTTTAAGGAAACACTTTTACTATTTTTTTTATTTTTATAAACCGTAAAGGATAAAAATTCAAAGGTAGATTCACGAGTCAGCGACGCATGTGTGGCGCGAATTGACGGTGATAATAATAAGAGAGTTTAAGATCTAACGCACGAAAAATAAAACATAATAGAGATGAGAAATCACGAATTTGATAAAAACAAATAATTATTCAACAATCAAATTGATTCTTATTAGTTGATTCCAAAATTTGATCGTGAAACAAAAAAAAATTATTGTTTATAGCATATGTGTATAGAATAGTAAAAAAAAACTCTATAACAATAATAATGTCAACAAAAAAAAATAGACAAAGAGAAAAATAAGGGTTTACCGCACTGAAAATTTGTCTTTACTAGCTCCTGATTCCAATATTGCTTCTCTCCTTTCTCTCTATTATTTTCTCTTTTCTTTTATCTTTTTGTGCTCTCCATTCCTCTCTCCCCCCCATTGTCCTGTTGTGCCAGACTATTTATAGACTTTTGGGTGTAGATTGCAAAAGACAAGACAATAATTGTCAATTGATTACCATTAATCTATTTTTTCCGGTTTTCTTTTCTTTTAATTGGCCACAATTATACCGATTCTTATTGCCATTGATTCACTTCTTCAATTTCTTTTCTATTCAATTGATCACCATTATTCTGATTTTCATGATTATCAATCAATTTTTTTTCTGTTTCTTTTTTCATATATTTTGATATTCATTGCATCGATTATTATGACAATCAATTCATTTCTTTGCAGTTTTATTTATTTTTATTTCCTATTATTATATTTTTTTATTTTTTAGAAAAGAGTCTGAACAAGAATTAGAGGCAAACAAGAACCGAAAACACTTGTGATTGTTTAAAGCTTATATCCCTAATTATTTATTTTTATTTTTATATTTCTTCACATATATTTATATATTTATTATTATTGTCATTATTATTATTGTCATTATTATTATTATTTCATTTTTTAATAAAAAGTAAAAAATAAATAAAAATCGGACAAAATTAGGTGTCTACAGGAAGACTGTACCTATAGCAATATTGTCAGCTTGATATTTTATTTACGATGGGTTCCATGTACCACTTTTTGATGTGTAAATACTTTGGATTCGTATTTCAAAAACTATTCCGCTGCTTTTAAATTATGTTGACTTATTTGTCGTTGTGTTATGACTTAAATATTTATCCAAAGGTATTTTGTTTTCTTTTTTAAAAAAAATACACTCTCGCTGTTAAAATTCGGGGTGTTACATTGTGGTATCAGAGCTTTGGTTTGGATTTCTTTGGGGCTGTGGAGCCTTTGGTTTAGGTTGTAGGTCAACTATAGGTTGGGAGTCGTTATCTGGTCATGCGTCTGGGTAATTGGTCTGAGTTGTTAGATCAGGGATAGTGATTATGTGTTGATATATTCGAAAGTTAGTTTTGGAATTATCCGACGTGGTGTTGACACTCTTCTTGATGTTGGTTTTTGGGAAACACTACCTTCAAGAAGGAACGACATTGCCAGAATGAACGTCAGTAGGGATGATCAAATGGTTGAAGATACGAATAACATGAATGTTTCTGTTGTTGTACAGACAACTACAAAGACTCTACGAGATCTGGAGAAGAGGGAAAGAGAGATATGTGCTATTAAGTCAAGAGGATTGAAAGATTTTCGTTGTTACCATCCTCCAAAGTTCAAGGGTGATGAGATCTCAGAAAAAATGTTGATTAGTCGATTCCAGAAGTGGAAAAGATCTTCGAGATGAGGGATTGTTAGGCAGAGTTGAAGCAGATCATGACGGCATGGAATTTATGAAATGGTTCCAAGGACACAAAAGCTATGTGTTGGTGTTAACTGGAAGATGATAAGTATAGGTGGATTAAGATTAGACTAATACGGGATTTCAAGTAAAGATCTAAGTGGAAGACTTTTATAAAGAAAAGTATTAGATGTTTTCCTAGTAGATTTCAGGATGAAACTGGATGAAGTTTCATAACTGTCAAAGAGATGTGAACATCAAGGAATTATTGAGAAGACAGGTATTCCATTTGGAATAGCATTTGGTGCTTAGGTGTCAATGAAAGAGACTTGAGTTGAAGTTAAGGGGCGCTGCACATTAAGAGTAAATACTCCTTTGGTTAGATAAAATACTCTTTAAGGAATAATCAATACCTTGTGGGATAAAGTCGAGCATTCGAGTTAGACTAGATTCACAACTTGGATTACTAAGTATGAATCTCATGACGAGTATAGGAGTGAGACTATATATTTTGTTGATAAGTGACAAATCTCTTTGTGGTTTAGGAGATAGTAAGTATGGATAGTGATATTGGATGAAACTATAGACACGTAAGTGTGAATTTTGAGCGATGTTCGGAAAAACATAATGAGTGAAGCCTTGATGTATTGAACTCTATGTTACCATTAAGTGGAATTTGAAGTAACGAGTACGAGAATACTTAGAGATTGTGGTAATATAAATTTTGAGAGTCTATTAAAGGAAGGAAATTACTAAGAGGATGTTAATATTTTGATAGGTCGGAAGGATTATTCGAGATTTGATTTGGGACCCTAAGATGGTTGATTTTTTTAGTTGATGATTTAAAATGCACAAGGATGGATGGAGGACCAAGTAATGCTTAAAACTTTCATAATCGAAGGAGTTAAGGTAGGCAAGTGATAAATAATTCATGTTAAGGATGGAAGTGTTTGGAGATTTTGAGGATCAAATTTTAGAATCCTATTAAATGATATAAAGTGAAAAAAAAAAAAGATGTAACGAATGATTTATGATTTAGTTGTTGGTCTTGGGAAATCAAGCGTTGAGATTTAAAATAAGTGTTTTAGTGACTAGATGGACAATGAAAGGTATGTGGGTCTTTGAGATAGTTTACTGCAAAATTTATGAGGATGACGTTATAGATAATTATTTCTTAGGAAATGCTTATGGGGAACGTTTGAGAAATAATTCTTTAGGACGTTTCATTGTTAGGATTCTTTCAGTTTCTATCTCGGTGAATGTTGAGAAGGAATAAGAATCCAACGAGTGAACCAAATATTGGAAAATGTGTCAAGAAATATGTTGGAGCAGCACATAGAGATGTAGCTTATGACAATTAAAGATTCAGGAAAGGAATTTTCTCACCTATAATTCAGATATTATTATTATAAAGGTATGTGTTCGTCAATCAAAGGAGTTAAATGTTTGTTAAATGGGTATCTTTAGAAATGAAAAGTTTATTATTATAGCATGACATGGAATTCAGATATTATTATTATAACATGACATGGAATCTTTAGAAATGCAGGGGAAATAGCAAAATCCTCAACAGGTTTACCTTTTGAAGGTTGAGGTTTCTTGGGTTGAGGGGAAGAAGTGGGTTTCTTCTTCTTGTGAGTTGATTCCTTCATTGCATCGCCCATTAATTTTTCAGCTTGAGGAGCCTTCCTCTTCTTGGTCTTTCCTTGATCAATGGCAATGGCTTTTCCTTTATCCTTAGCCATGATCTTATGGGTTGGTATTGAGACTCGTTTTGCAGGAGGGGAAGTAGGTGGAGTTCTTCTAGTGGAGGTAGAAGAGGAAGATGGTGATTTCTCACAAGTTTTCTTCACTCTAGCCATCTGAGAGATTTATGAAGTTTTTAGAAGTTCCAAGGAATCAAAGAAGTAGGGTTTGAGAAGTGTAAAACGCACATAAAAGTTTGAGAAGTTTTTAGAAGTTGAGGGAAAATGAGTTGCGAAATCGATTTAGGGTTTTAAGTAGTACTGTTCAAAATCGCTTTCTAAATCGATGTTATTAAGCATTTGTACAGGACACGCCGATTGCCAAATCGATTTTGTTACCGTTGTTGGAGGGAAATGAAAAGTTTTAGATTATTGTTGCCTTCAACCGCTAGTAATTTTTGCAACTGTTAGATTGCAAATCGATTCCCAAATCGATTTTCTTAAGTACATGTTCAATGTATAAATCGATGTCCAAATCGATTTATATCAGTCCAGGAAAAACTTTTCATCACAGCATCTCCTTCTAAATAGACATAATTGGCTTGCAGGATTGATAAATTGATGAAATCGATTACCAAATCGATACTCAGGTTTGAGTTTGAAAAATTTCTCAAATCCTTGGAGTTCTGGGAACAATAATCGACTATGCAATCGATTCTTTAAACGATTTTCCAAATCATCAATCGATTCACCAATCGATTGGATTGATGTATACTTCAACATTTTTGTTAACACAAATCACTAAATCGACTTCCAAATCGATTACCGTGTTTGATAATTTGACAGTTGAGACACTGTGTAGCATAAATCGATTATGAATTCAATTTTGTAAGGCTGATTTGAGATTTTATTACAAGATAGTCGATGTATAAATCAATTTATCTATTGCAAGCTAGTTATTACTCCATTCTTCTCCATCTTATTCCTAAACACCCATCTAGTTCCAATTATATGTTTGTTTTCTGGTTTAGGAACTAAGATCCAAACCTTGTTTCTCTCAAATTGAATAAGCTCTTCTTGCATGGCAATTATCCAATCATTGTCCATGAGAGCTTCTTTAATATTTTTAGGTTCTACTTGAGACACAATGGCTGTGAAATTACAAAAGTGTCTAAGGGATTTTCTAGTAGCAACTCCTTTAGAAATTTCTCCTATTATGTTGTCTATGGGATGGTTTTTGTTAAATTTCCATTCCTTAGGTAAGTCATCTTCCCTTATAGGTTCTATACAATCAATGTTAGTTGGAGGTTCTGTTTCATTAGGTTCTTTTGTATCTGATTCTACAATTTCATCAAAAGAATCATCAGCTATAAGAGGGGTGTTGTTCAAGTTTTCAGTAAACATTTCATCAAATTTTACATGAACAAATTCTTCTATAGTTTTACTTCTTTTATTGTAGATCCTATAGGCCTTACTAGATTGTGAATATCCTAGAAAAATTCCCTCATCTTCCTTAGAGTCAAATTTTCCTAGATGCTCTTTTCCATTATTCAATACAAAACACTTGCGTCCAAAGACTCTAAAATAGGCAATGTTTGGTTTTCTACCTTTGTATATTTCATAGGGTGTTTTTCTAATTATAGGCCTAATTAGAACTCTATTTATTATATGTGTATCTGTGTTTATTGCATCAGCCCAAAAGTACTTTGGAAGATTAGAGTCATTAAGCATTGTTCTAGCAAGTTCTTCTAGAGACCTATTCTTCCTTTCTACAACTCCAATATGTTGTGGAGTTCTTAGGGCTGAGTAAATGTGGTGAATTCCATTTTGTTCACAGTAATTATCAAAAGATTCATTTTGAAATTCTCTACCATGATCACTCTTAATGAAAATTATTTTCTGATTTGCCTCATTTTGAACTTGGTTTGCAAATTTTTTGAAAATTGAGAAAGTATCACTTTTGTGAGACAGAAAATAAGTCCATGTATATCTAGAGTAATCATCAACTAAAACATAGCCATACAGATTTCCTCCAAAACTTTTTACTTATGAGGGACCAAATAGATCCATATGAATTAATTGCAGAACTTTATTAGTTTGTACTAAGTTTATTGGTGGAAAAGAGGACTTAACCAATTTACTTTTCTCACAAGAGTTGCATAGTTTGTCCTTAGTAAATTTTATGTTTGCGAGACCTAGCACTAGTTTTTTGCTAACTGATTTGTTAAGATGATCTATATGTATGTGAGCTATTTTCTTGTGCTACAACCAATTTTCATCAGATTTAGATAACAAACAACAAACATTATTTTCAGGCAAAGAATCAAGATCAATTATGTATATATTGTTTACCCTTTCACCTATCAATTTCATGCTATTATCTTCCTTGTGCTCAAGTATCCAAGTATGTGATGTAAAATATACCTAGAATCCTTTATCGCAAAGCTGACTAATGCTAATTAAATTGTGTTTCAAACCTTTTACATAGAGAACATCCTTGATTACCGTTGTTGATTCGCTCCCTATGTCTCCAGCTCCAAGTATTTTACCTTTCTTGTTGTCACCATACTTTACATATCCACCATCTTTTAAATTCAAAGACAAAAATTTTGATTTGTCTCCTGTCATATGCTTGGAACATCCACTATCTATGTACCATGAGTGATTTTTGGTTGTCAAGCATACCTGCAACACATAATTTAAGTTTTGGTTTTAGGTACCCAATTCAGATTGGGTCCTTGTGGGTTAGTTTAAAACATTGGTTTCTTAACTCTCCAAATTTGTTTCCATCCTTTGTTAGCAAGTCTTTTCAGTTTACAATTAAAAGCTATATGTCCTTTTTTAAAACAAAAATGACATACACAAGTAGAGGATTTATGTTGATCAGAAACTATTATGTATGTGCTTTGATCTAACAAAGTTATTATTCTTTTTAGCACTCTTATCTTGTCTATAGCCAATTCTAAATTTATTATAATTCCTTTGGTTTCCAAGAAGCATATTTAGATTGCTTTTGCCACTATTAAATTTTTCTAAATCACATTGTAGTGATTCAACCTTTCTTTCAAGTTCATTAACACTACTGAGTTTATCATTGTTGGAAATATATGACCTCTCTTTGCAAAAATGTATATGACAGTCTTTAAACAAATTCACAAGATTGCTAATCAGTTTAACAAAAACCAATTTTATTAAACAACAGATCAATCACGGTCCCAAGGAATTGTTTCTAAGTGAAGGTTTCAACAGATTAATCAAGATACAAACATGCCAATTCAACCATTCAAGCAATATCGAACAAAACAGAATTTTGCTATCACATGCATTCAAGATTAATCAAACAAACAATATAGAAATAAAAGAGAAAGGATAAGAGGATGATACACAGACATTTATACTGGTTCGGTCGTCCCTATGACAGCCTACATCTAGTCCTGAAATCAACTCGATTTCAGTCTTTCTTTCAATAGAATCTTCTATAGTGTGTTTTTACAGATTGTCCAGCTCTCACGGCCTATCTATCCAAAAACTAAACTCTCTTTCTTCTATTGCACACCCACTGTATCCCTCAAGTCAATCAGCAGACTCTCCCAAGATCACAGTGAAACTTCTTCTTGATGAGCCCTCTCAACAAAGAAGATAGTTACCAGTTTCTGTACTGGGTTTTTTCAACACTTTCTTTACAAAATGTTGTTTACAGAGATTACAAAAGATCAACGATCAACACTAACTGCGACTCAATCAATCTATGAAATGCACACAATAAGGATTTGCCAAGATAGTGTTTAGTGTGTTTTCAAGCCTTTTTCTCAAAGTACTTTTTCAGAATCTCTGGGTTATGAAAAAGTGTATTCAAAGTTGTACAAAGGTTATCAAAGGTTTTCTCAAAGTTCTTAGTTCTGTCAAAGTTCTGAGTTATTGAGTTATTGGTTATGAGAAAAAGTTATTTGAGTTGTCTTATATATGTTTAAGAAAAACACAGACAAATCGATTTACCAATCAATTTTATAAAGGTTTAAAACAGCCCAATCGATTTCCCAATCGATTATCGTGTTTCTTGTTTTTCTTAAATCTTGAACATATATGAATGCATCGATTTGCCAATCAATTCTTTTAATGCACAAATCAGAAAACTGAGGCAAGTTCATATCAGCATCGGTTGAGTAATCCATTTGATGTGTTTTGTTCAAACAACGAGATCAAAACAATCGATTACGCAGTCGACTGATATTCAATCATAATCGATTTGGCAATTGGTCTGTAACTAAAATAATTACTCCAATCGATTTTTCAATCGCTTTGGACTGATCACAGTGACTCCAGTATTTTTGCTCTAATCGATTCGTCAATCGATTTGCTTTGTCACAATGATTCAGCTGTTTTATTCCAATCGATTTACCAATCGATTCGAATTGTTACAGTGACTTAGCTATTTAGAAAACATTGATTTGCCAATGACTAGGAACTTGGTTTTAGATATATGATTTAACATTTTAATATCCCAATCGATTACCTAATCGATTAGTATATATCTTGCAAGTCAAGAAACAAAATTCAATTGATGGTTCAATCGATTTGATTGATCACAGAGGTACAGACTTATAAAAAGCTTTTACCCAATCGATTTGGCTTAGTAAATGGTTGTCTCTGTGACTTACTAAATCGATTAATCAATTGATATCCCAATCGGTTGTCCAATCGATTGGTTCATTACAGACGTCAAGTCTGATGAAAAAATAATACTCGAAATCGATTTGCCAATCGATTTGCAAGGTTTTTAGCTTGGCCCTGTAAGTTACAAAATCGATTTCTCAATTGATGCACGAATCGATTGTCCAATCGATTGATTTTCACCCAGAGTTCAGGTTTCACCAAGGCCCTTTAAAGAATCGATTTATCAATCGATTTGCTTAGTGACAACTCTAATTCTGAGTCAAGCAATCGATTGCCCAATGGATGTATCAATTGATTAGCTAAACGATTTGGTTACTTTGTTCATTTTAAAATTTCATTTTAACTTGGCAAATGCTTATGCATGAAATCATATTGACAAGTCTAATAACTAATTACTACAACCACTACTGACACTTAAGCAGAGTTGCATCTTTCTCCAGCACATTCTCCACTTTTTGCTTGATTCCTTATGTTCCATGCTTGTGTCAAAATGTATAGTGTTTGCTTGTTTCTTCCTGAAATGTAACTTGGTTCAAACTGTTAGTTTTATCAAAAAATGCTCGAACATTGTATGTTTGTTAATTATGTCAAAACCATAATCAAGGGGACTTATGTCCAACAATCTCCCCGTTTTTGCATAAGTAACAAACATACAAGTTTAACTTGAGTTTAACATTTCAAGGTTTAACAATAATTACAGTTATTTAAAAGCTCCCCCTGAGTTTTTGCATGAATAATTCATTTAAGTTGCAACAGCACAAAACACTTGCAAAGCATCAGAGTAATAGAGTACTATGATTACTATCAGAATATCAGAGCTATACACGTTTTCATTTCAGTAATAAAGTATCAGAGCTATAAACATTATTAACAGCAGCCAGATCTATAAAAGTTATTAGCAGCGGTATTGGCATGTGATTAGCAATGATGTTAGCACATACAAGGCAAAAACTAGTATTAGAACAAACACATGCAGGTAAAAAGAATGGTATCAGAGCAGAAATTGATGGTAATTATGACCTCAGTTTTATGGAAATATATGCAAAAAGATTTCTATTCTAACAATATGCGCAGCAGTTTCATAAATTGTAAATTTAGAAAACACAAGATTACGGATGGTCCCTAATAATCAATTCTAATGAATGTCAAACAATATCAGTTATTGATTACATGGAGAAATGCATCAAAAACAATTAGTATTCAAGATATTGATTTTCATACAACCATGTCAAGACAATTAGTCATGCAAAGATATTTATCATAGAATCTTTATCATGCATTCAATCAATATCACGAGCACAATAATTGCACAAATTTAAACGAGATAAGGGAAAGAAAAGTGTACGCAGATATTTATACTGGTTCAGCCGTCTTGTGACGGCTTACATCCAGTCCTAAGATCAAACCCGATCTTAGCCTTTCCAATAGAACTTCTTAGAATCAGTTTATAGATTTTACACAGCGCCTCGCCTCAATCTTAAACTATTCTCCCTGTTCTATCTTCCCTTCCCTGAATTCCCGAGTTTAAATCCCATAAACTCTACCAAGAATACAGTCAAGTGTCTTCTTGTTGACAGCCGTCAACCTCGAAGATCACCACCAGTTGTAACTGGATTTTCTCAAAGTAATTTGGTTATAGAATTTGAATTACAGAAATTGAAATAGATCAAATATACAAAATTCTTGATCTTCATTCTTCTCAAAGCTATCTTTCTCAATTTTGTCTTTTTCAATCCTTGTTGATCACCAATGTATATTGTTTAAGGCTGAAAAAGATATTCAAAGTAATATCAGTTGAGAAAGGATTAGTAGTATATTGTGTATGTTGTGAAGGTGTATTATCAAAAATGTTACTCACAAGTTATGAGAAGAATAGAGTGAATGTAGTTTATATAGTTTCAGGAAAAACAACATATGAATCGATTTGGCCAATCGATTCCTTAAAGTTATAAAGCACACTAATCGATTTCGCAAATCTTGTTTTTCTTGAATCTTGAAACTGCATATACTAATCGATTTACCTAATCGATTAGTTTACCTGAGTTCTTCAGACTTGGATGAATGTTCATATTTGAATCGAGGTGCATAATCGATTTGTGATGTTTTGTTCCAACAACGAGATCAAAACAATCGATGTACTCAATCGATGTAAACATGTACATTGTCCTTAATCCATCTCTATTTCTAAAAACTTTTGTACCAATCGATTTGGTCAATCGATTTCACTGGTTCCAAAGACACAGTGATTTTTATAAATCGATTTGCCCAATTGATTTGACAAGTTACAGAGTTGATTTAAAACTACATAATCGATATGTCTAGTCGACTATGGATTTAAGTTTGAAGCACATTACATTGTTTGGTTCATTCAATCGATTTACCAAGTCGATTGATGCCAAACTTATTTCAACAGAAGTATGTTAGTGGATTGTGCTAATCGATTGCGTATGTCCCAGACCAAATTCATTTTGAAGTTAATTTGGGTAAATCGATTTGTCCAATCGATTTGCTCATTGTTGGTTTGGCTCTGTGACATTCGAAATCGATTATGCCAATCGATATAGACAATTAACAATACAGATATGATTGGCTCAATCGATTTGATTGCAAGGCAGGCTACTGACTTGCACATTTTAATTTCAGTAAGTGTACCAATCGATTTGTCTAATCGATGTGAGCAATCAGTTCAGTCCTGGTGAATTAACCAATCAATTTGCCTAATCGATTTAAGGCTAACTGGCTCTCTGACTTGCACAATTCATTTTCTAATAAATGTACCAATCGATTTGTCTAATCGATTGATATCATACTTGACTTTCAGAGAATGTGCAAATTGATGTGGCCAATCGATTGCTTAATCCCAGACTGCATAATTTCATCCAACCCTGTTACAGAATCAATTTTACTAATCGATTTGCTTGTGAATCTTCAAGCTTTTGTTGATTTCTTAAGTTCCAAGCAATTGTCTCAAGTTTGTAGGGTTGAGTTGTTGTTCCTGAAATTTTTCTCAATTTACAATGTCAGATTTATTTGATGATGTATGTTTTTCAATAATATCAAAAACGAGCATATGTCCAACAATCTCCCCCTTTTTGATTTAAGTGACAAACATGCAATTGTAACTTTAGAAATAATTCAAAGGAACACATTATAATAACGACAGTCTAGTGAAGCTCCCCCTAAATCTAAGTATCCATGCTTTTCATATAGTGAAATAAGGGTTAGAGCTAAATCAACTGAAAAACGTATCAGAGCAATTTGCAAGTGATTACATATGAGAGTAAATGGAAAAAATCACTGCTAGTATCAGAACATAATGTCAAGCTTAATAAGTATTAGAGCATAAGTATAGCATAATTATCAGAGTTTAACATAAGTAGCACGACAAACTGAGTTAGTACAATTTACAAGTTTAAATTTTTCTCCCCCTTTGTCAGTTAAGTCAAAAAGAGGTAAAAGAGAGAAAAACTCAAAACTAAGCTCCCCCGTAGTTGCTAGTAAAACTGAAACTGGAATAGATTAGCAACAGGAGCAGGTTTTAAAACAATTTGTAAAAAGATGAGAAACAGAAACAGATTATGGCACGTATTACAAATGAAATGCAACAAATGATATGATCATAAAATCAGCTTAATATATTCATTCATTCATCGGCAATACAATTACAAAGAAAGGGCAGAACTAATCAAAATAGAACAACATAAGAAAAACTAAAATCCTAAACATCTAAGGTGTGTTGGTCCTCATTATTATCCGGGGAAGAGGCTGAGACCGCTGTATTACCCTTAGTAGGTGTCTCCTCAACATGAGTTTCAGCAACCTCTGCGTGTGTCGGAGTTGGTTCTTCAGTTGCCTGTCTTCCAATCTCAGCAACATCACTGAAAGACAACTTAATGGCTAGATGTTCCTGGATTGCTGCCACATCCTGTGCAATCAGTGTTACGTCAGCTTGAAGATTCTGCAAAGCATCCTCCATTCTGGTGTTGTGAGCAGCCTGCGCTACCATTAAGTCAAGCAGTTTGGCAAGCATATCAGAGCTGGCTGGAACAGACTCAGCAGCTGGTGGCCCAGCACTCTGCTGGGTTTGTTCAGCGCTTGCCTGAGGTCGCTTCCAAACGCCATTCACTTTGCGCAGCTGCATCTGGTTCACAATGGATTCACCAAACGAAAGGATGGTCTTGGTCGATTCTTCACCCTTGAATGAAATTTTGAAGTGCTCCAGAATCTTTGTGATCAGCTGGGGGTAAGGAAGTACCAGCTTCCCTTGTGCAGCTTCCAACATGTGTCTGAGGACAATCCATGCCCAGCTCATCTTGAGCTCTTTGCACAGTCCCCACAGCCGCACAATATCCAGTCGTTGGACGACAGCATGGTTTCCAGATCTTGGAACAAGCATCTGGGTCAGAGCGTACATCAGCATCCTTTACTGAACCTTCATTTGGCCAATTGGTAATGCTACTGATTCAACAAAACCCTCAACCATCAGGTCCTGCACTACTGTATGACGATCTAGAGATGCTTCCCAGCCTTCATCAGCAGCGTCGGCTTCGGAGCATCCGTCCACCGAGTTTCCATGATAAGGCAGTCCTGAGAGACTCGAGAACTCCTCAAAGGTCATGGAAATATTCTTCCCTTTGACTGTTGCTTTAAAACCAACTTCACTCATTTTGAAAGATGAGTAAAAGGCCCTAATCAGATTCGGAAACGAGTCGAGTGAGCAGAAGAGAAACGCTTCTAAACCGTGAAAACGTAGATGATCCTGAAATGTAAACCCGTCTTCATCGAAATAAGCGAAGTCCATGTAGCGTGCTTCATGTATTTTCCGTTTAAGAAAAGCCGGAGGCAGATCAAAAGCTTCTACAGGTTTGGATTTAGCTGGAGCTTTCTTCTGTGGAGTAGAGGAAGTGCTCTTCTTCTTCTTCTTCTTGCTAGGAATTTCCTTCATTGCATCAGCAAGAAGTTTTTCCGTAGGTGGCTCTTTCCTCTTGTTGGTCTTCCCTTGATCAGTAGCAATGCTCTTGCCTTTGTCTTTGGCTAGAATTTTGTGAGTTGGGATTGGAACCCGTTTAGACAAAGTTGGGGGCGGTGACGGAGTTCTTCCACTTGAAGATGATGATTGTGATGGGGATGGAGTTCTTGGTTGGGTTTTTTTTACTCTTGCCATTGTTGTATGTAGAAAGTAGTAGAGAGTAGTGATGAAAGAAGTGATGAACAGTGCTGAAATTTGAAGTAGAAGCAAGAACTTTTGAGTGAAAATCGATTTTGTGTAGGTGAACTGTGCTGAAAATCGATGATCACTGTTGTTTATATACTCACTGAAGTGCAAATCGATTGGGCCAATCGATTTATCCTACCGTTACTGCGGAAGGTAGAAGGTTAATGTAATAATGTGATGTAACGGCTAGTAAAAATACTCCAACGGTAACATTTTTAATCGATTTCCCTAATCGATTAGTAGTTACCAAATCAATTTCCCAAATCAATTTTGTATCATCCCAGAAACACCAAATGACAGTTCAGATAGGCACTTCATCTCAGCATCGATTTCCCAAATCGATTTGTCAAATGAAAATCTCACACCAAATGTAATAATCGATTTCCCAAATCGATTTGTAAACTGTAAATCGATTTCCCAAATTGATTTTGAGCTTGTTCATTTATCTGTCATATCAGTCCAGAAAGTAACTTGTATCAGCATCGATTATCCAAATCGATTCCTTTCACTGGAAATTTCAAACAAAATTGACACAATCGATTTCCCAAATCGATTTCGAGTGTTCAAACTGAGACAAATAGATATATTAAGGGTCAAATCGACATGGGCAATCGAATGTATAAAGACATTTTCCTGTGTAAACACAGGGTAATCTATGTAACCAGTCGATTTGGTACATAATTCAGATCTCACTTGGATCTATTATGCCCAGTTTCATCTTGATGTAATGGAAGTTGTCCTTTGGCAAAGCTTTGGTGAATATGTCTGCTAACTGCCGAGTTATGTTGACATATTCTAACTTGATATTCCCACTTTGAAACTGATCTGGAATGAAGTGATGCCGAATTTCGATATGCTTGGTTCTAGAGTGCATCACTGGATTCGTAGTGATACAAATAGCACTTGTGTTATCACACATGATAGGCACAGTTCCTAAGTCCACACCGAAATCCAATAAGTGTTGTTTCATCCAAAGAATCTGAGCACAACAGCTCCCGGCTACTATGTATTCCGCTTCGGAAGTAGAAAGTGCAATACTTGTTTGCTTCTTACTAAACCACGATACAAGAGAATTTCCAAGTAGGTGACAAGTACCTGACGTACTCTTCCTGTCCAACTTACATCCAGCAAAATCTGAGTCTGAAAAACCAACCAATGAACATGTAGAACCTCTGGGGTACCATAAGCTGAGAGTCCTAGTTCCTGTAAGGTATCGGAAAATCCTCTTAACTGCACTAAGATGAGATTCCTTAGGATTAGACGGAAACCTAGCACACAAACAAACACTAAACATAATGTCAGACCTGCTTGCAGTAAGGTACAGTAAAGATCCTATCATGCTCCTATACTTGGAAATATCTACTGGTTTTCCCATCTCATCCCTGTCTAGGTTACTAGCTGAGCTCATTGGAGTATCAATGGATTTGTACTTATCAAAGCAAAACTTCTTTATTAAATCATTGCAATATTTTGTTTGGCTAATGAAAATACCAAGCTTGCTTTGATTAATTTGAAATCCCAGAAAATAGGAGTTCTCCCATCATTGACATTTCAAATTTACCTTTCATTAGATTTTCAAAGTCTTTTCATAGCTTGTTATTGGTTGATCCAAATATTATGTCATCAACATAAACATGGACCAACAATATATCATTTTCAATAGTTTTTATAAAAAGGGTTTTGTCAACATTGCCTCTTACAAAGTTTTGTTGAATGAGAAAATTGCTCAGTTTCTCATACCAAGCTCTAGGAGCTTGTTTCAATCCATAGAGGGCCTTTGTTAGCTTGTACACATGATTAGGAAAATCAGGATTTTCAAAACCAGGTGTTTGGCTAACAAACACTTCCTCTTGGATGTCACCATTAAGAAAGGCGCTTTTCACATCCATTTGATAGAGTTTGAAGTCCATGATACACGCAAAAGCCAGTAGGATTCTAATGGCTTCTAACCTAGCTATAGGGGCATAGGTTTCATCAAAATCTATCCCTTCTTCCTGATTGTAACCCTTGGCCACTAACCTAGCTTTGTTTCTAGTGATCACACCATTCTCATCTAGTTTGTTTCTAAATACCCATCTTGTTCCTATGATGTGCTTATTCTCTGGTTTAGGTACTAGAATCCAAACTTGGTTTCTCTCAAATTGGTTCAACTCCTCTTGCATAGCAAGTATCCACTCACTATCTAGCAAGGCTTCCTTAATGTTCTTAGGTTCAATCTGAGATACAAAAGCTGTAAGGTTACAAAAATGACTAAGGTTTCTCCTGGTTGCCACTCCTCTAGAGATGTCCCCTATGATGTTATCTATGGGATGGTTTCTATTGAACTTCCACTCCTTAGGTAACTCATCTACTCTAATAGGTTCAACACAGTCACTATTGGTTGGGGGTGCAGCTACCTCTAGTTCTAAAGGTTCAGATTCTACACTATCATCCAAAGATGCATCAACTATAGAAGGAGTTTTGTTCAAGTTTTCTTTAACAAATTCATCAAACTTTACATGAACTGACTCTTCTATGGTCTTTGTTCTTTTGTTGTAGATTCTGTAGGCTTTGCTAGTTTGGGAATAACCTAGAAAGATACCCTCATCTGCCATAGGATCAAACTTACCCAGGTGTTCCTTACCATTGTTCAAAACAAAGCACTTACAACCAAAACCTCTAAAGTAAGAAATATTTGGCTTTCTACCCTTGTATAACTCATATGGAGTTTTCCTAAGGATTGGTCTAATCATATGGCTTTCTACCCTTGAATCTTCAAGCTTTTGTTGATTTCTTAAGTTCCAAGCAATTGTCTCAAGTTTGTAGGGTTGAGTTGTTGTTCCTGAAATTTCTCAGTTTACAATGTCAGATTTATTTGATGATGTATGTTTGTCAATAATATCAAAAACGAGTATATGTCCAACAGAAATAACTGGTATTAGAACTACTAGTACATAGCAACTGGTATTGAAGTAGAAATCAGAATAGAGCTCAATTAAATTTGTTAGCACATGGTATCAAAATTAGCAAATTAGCATCATAGCAGTACAGGAAACACAGGAAAACACAAGTTTAAATTCGTACATTTTCTCCCCCTTTGTTACTGAATGCAAAAAGGCATATAATAAGAGAGAATAGTGAAAATAGTATTCATTTAAACCGAATAGTACAATGCAATACCAAAACAATTACAAAACAACACATAACCTAAACTCCTAATTACCTAAACTGGGTTGTTCCTCATTATTAGCTATGGGAGAGGTAGAGAGAAGTTTGTATTATCCTCAGCAGGTGTCTCCTCACCATGAGGTACAGGACTATCTAAAGGCGTGGGATGTGGTTCTCCTGTTGCTTGTTGACCTATATCAGCAACGTCTTCAAAAGACAATTTAAGGCCTAGGTGTTCCTGAATGACAGCGACGTCCTGCGCAACTGTGTGTAGATTCTCCTGGAGCTTGCTCAGAGCTGCTTCCATTCTTGCATTGGAGGCTTCTACTTTAGCGTTGTGAGCTGCTTGAGCGTCCATAAACTCCAGCAGCTTGGCTAAGAACTCAGCATTGGCTGCAACAAGCTCAGCTGGTTCCGCATTTGGCTGAGCTGGTTCAACATTTGGCTGCGATCTAATCCAGATACCGTTCACCCTCTTCAATTGCATTTGATAGAAAATTGCTTCTCCAAAAGAGAGGGTGGTTTCCAAAGATTCTTCATTGACAATTGACACTTTAAAGTGTCTCAAAATCTTGGTGATTAATTATGGATAGGGAAGCACTAGCTTGCCCTGTGATGCCTCCATCATGTGCTTCAGCACTATCCATGTCCATCTCATCTTGAGCTCTTTGGAAAGACCCACAACAGAATTATGTCCAACTTTTGGACAACAGCGTGGTTTTCGGATCGTGGTACTAACATCCGAGTTAAAGCATACATCAACATCCTTTGTTGAACCTTCATTTGACCTATTGGTAGTGAAATAGTTTCCACAAACCCTTCAATCATCAGGTCTTGCACCGCAGTGTGCCTATCCAGTAAAGTTTCCCAGCCTTGATCAGCCGACTCAGCTTTAGAGCTTCCGTCAATTGATTTTCCATGAAATGGGAGTCCCGACAGTTTTGAGAACTCGTCAAAAGTCATGGAAATTCGCTTGCCTTTAACTTCTACCTTGAATCCGTTGTCAGTGAGTTTGAATGTTGAATAGAAGGAGCGGACCAGGTGCGGATATGTGTCTAAGGGGCAGGAAGGAAATCCTTGAAGTCCATGAAATCTGAGATGGTCTTGGAAAGTGAAACCATCTGAGTCAAAGTACGCAAAATCCAAAGTGCATGCATCATGGATTTTCCTTTTAAGAAAAGCAGGTGGTAGCTCAGAATCTTCTGCCTATTTATCTTTTGGAGATTGAGCTTTCTTGGGCTGAAGGGAAGGAAGATGTTTCTTCTTTTTCGGAGCAGGGTCCTTCATGGCATCAGCCATTAACTTGTCAGTGGGGGGCTCTTTTCGTTTCTTGGACTTCCCTTGATCTACCGCAATAGCCTTTCCTTTGTCTTTGGCGAGAATTTTATGGGTAAGAATGGGAACCCGTTTTGACGTTGGTGGGGGAGAGGGAGTTCGCCCACCTGAAGATGAAGACATTGATGGTGATGGTGTTCTTGGGTTGACTTGTTTCACACGAGCCATAAATGATGAGTGTTTGAAAACAGAGATATATCAGAGATGGTTTGGAAGAAGAAAGTAGTGAGAAACAGCAGTGACTTTTTTAAAAAATCTGGAAATTTTGAGATGAAATCGATTTGGGGTTTAGCAGGGTTTAAATACTCCTGTTTCAAATCGACTTCCTAATCGATTGTTTTAAACTCTAGCACAAGTAAATCGATTTGCCAATCGATTGGGTTTCCGTTGTTGGGGAAGTGGAATCGATTTAGTCATGATTGCCTTCCAACAGCTAGTAAAAATCTGGCAACGGTCATATTTCAAATCGATTTCCTAATCGATTGTCTTTAATTACTGAATCGATGTCCAAATTGATTGCCATATCAGTTCAGAAAATTTCTCATATCAGTTCAGAAAATTGATAATCTCAGCATCGATTTCCACATCGATTCATTAAGTGTAGGTTCCACAAGAATTGATTCAATTGATTCTCGGGATAGAATTTGGAAGATTTTCTCATTGTTGAAGTCTGGGACCAAGATAATCGATTTCCAAATCGATTCTTTAAACTGAAGTAATCGCTTTCCCAGTCGATAGGATTTAGGAATAATGTAGCATATACAAATACATGGGTTTAGGAAATCGATTAACCAATCGATTATCGTATTGTCTAATTTGAAAAATTAGACACTGTGCATCATCAATCGATTGTGCAATCGATTTCATAAAGCACATTTCCTGTTAATCCACGAGATAATCAATTTTCCAATCGATTTGTCAAATGTATCAAATTTCATTATGATCAATTATTCCTAGTTTCATCCTGATGTGAAGGAAGCTTTCATTGGGTAAAGCTTTGGTAAATATGTCAGCCAACTGATCAGCTGTATTGACATATTCAAGCTTTATGTTCCCATTTTGAAATTTGTCCCTTATGAAGTGATGCCTTATCTCTATGTGCTTAGTTCTAGAATGCATGACAGGGTTCTTGGTAATACAAATTGCACTTGTATTATCACACATAATTGGTACAGTCCCTAGGTCAACACCAAAACCACAGAGGTGTTGTTTCATCTAGAGGATTTGTGCACAACAGCGTCCAGCTGCAATGTACTCAGCCTCAACTGTTGATAATGCAATGCTAGTTTGTTTCTTGCTATACCAAGATGCAAGGGAGTTTCCTAGCAAATGACAAGTACCAGATGTACTTTTCCTGTCAAGTTTGCATCCAGCAAAATCAAAATCCGAGAATCCAACTAGAGTACAAGTAGATCCCTTAGGATACCACAATCCTAGGTTTCTAGTTCCTATGAGATATCTAAATATTTTCTTCACTGCACTAAGGTGGGACTCTTTTGGATTGGATTGGAATCTAGCACACATGTAGACACTAAACATGATGTCAGGTCTGCTTGGTGTAAGATAGAGTATGGATCCTATCATACCTCTAAACCTTGTAACATCTACATGTTTACCTTTCTCATCTCTATCTAAGTGGCATGCTTGGCTCATGGGAGTATCAATGGACTTAAAGTTTTCAAAAATGAATTTCTTTATCAAATCATTACAGTATTTAGTTTGACTAATGAAAATGCCATGCTTTCTTTGGTTAATTTGAAATCCCAAGAAGTAAGATAGCTCTCCCATCATTGACATTTCAAATTTCCCTTTCATTAAGTTTTCAAAATCTTTGCAAAGTTTATTGTTTGTGGATCCAAAGATTATGTCATCAACATAAACTTGGACCAACAAGATGTCATTTCCATTTGTCTTTATGAAAAGTGTCTTGTCAACATTTCCTCTTAAAAAGTTTTGTTGAATGAGGAAATTTCTTAGCTTCTCATACCAAGCTCTTGGAGCATGTTTCAACCCATAGAGGGCTTTTGTTAGCTTATAGACATGATTAGGAAAATCAGGATTCTCAAAACCAGGTGTTTGGCTAACAAAAACTTCCTCTTGGATATCACCATTGAGAAAGGCAGTTTTCACATCCATTTGATACCTGCAACACAGAATTTAATTTTTTGTTTTAGGTACCCAATTCAGATTGGGTCCTTGTGGGTTAGTTTCAAACATTGGTTTCTTTACTCTCCAAATTTGTTTCCATCCTTGGTTAGCAAGTTTTTTCAATTCACAATTAAAAGCTATATGTCCTTTTTTACAACAAAAATGACATACACAAGCAGAGGATTTATGTTGATCAGGTTTAATGAAACCATTATGTACGTGCTTTGATCTAACAAAATTATTATTCTTTTTAGCACTCTTATCTTGTCTATAGCCAATTCCAAATTTATTATAATTCCTTTGGTTCCCAAGAAGCATATTTAGATTGTTTTTGCCACTATTAAATTTTTCTAACACTACTGAGTTTATCATTGTTGGAAATATATGACCTCTCTTTGCAAAAATGTATATGACAGTCTTTAAAAAAATTCACAAGATTGCTAATCAGTTTAACAAAAACCAATTTTATTAAACAACAGATCAATCACGGTACCAAGGAATTGTTTCTATGTGAAGGTTCACAATTATATGTATTGTCTAATTACTAGTGCAGTAGATACAGTAATTGTTCAACAGATTAATCAAGATACAAACATGTCAATTCAACCATTAGAGCAATATCAAACAAAACATAATTTTGCTATCACATGCATTCAAGTATAATCAAACAAACAATATAGAAATAAAAGAGAAAGGATAAGAGGATGATACACAGAGATTTATACTGGTTCGGTCGTCCCTATGACAGCCTACATCTAGTCCTGAAATCAACTCGATTTCAGCCTTTCTTTCAATATAATCTTCTAGAGTGTGTTTTCACATATTGTCCAGCTCTCACGGCCTATCTATCCAAAAACTAAACTCTCTTGCTTCTATTGCACACCCATTGTATCCCTTAAGGCAATCAGCAGACTCTCCCAAGATCACAGTGAAACTTCTTCTTGATGAGCCCTCTCAACAAAGAAGATAGTTACCAGTTTCTATACTGGGTTTTTACAAGACTTTCTTTACAAAAAGTTGTTTACAGAGATTACAAAACATCAACGATCAACAATAACTGCGACTCAATAAATCTATGAAATGCACACAATAAGGATTTGCCAATCGATTCTTTTAATGCACAAATCAGAAAACAGAGGCAAGTTCATATCAGCATCGATTGAGTAATCGATTTGATGTGTTTTGTTCAAACAACGAGATCAAAACAATCGATTACACAGTCGACTGATATTCAATCGTAATCTATTTGGCAATTGGTCTGTAACTAAAACAATTACTCCAATTGATTTGTCAATCGCTTTGGACTGATCACAGTGACTTCAGTATTTTTGCTTTAATCGATTTGCTTTGTCACAATGATTCAGCTGTTTTATTCCAATCAATTTACCAATCGATACGAATTGTTACAGTGACTTAGCTATTTAGAAAACATTGATTTGCCAATCGACTAGGAACTTGGTGTCTGATATATGATTAAACATTTCAATATCCCAACCGATTACCTAATCGATTAGTATATATCTTGCAAGTCAAGAAACAAAATTCAATTGACATCTCAATCGATTTGATTGATCACAGAGGTACAAACTTATAAAAAGCTATTACCCAATCGATTTGGCTTAGTAAATGGTTGTCTCTGTGACTTACTAAATCGATTAATCAATTGATGTCCCAATCAATTGTCCAATCGATTGGTTCATTACAGAGGTTAAGACTGATGAAAAAAGAATACTCGAAATCGATTTGCCAATCGATTTGCAAGATTTTTAGCTTGGCCCTGTAAGTCACAAAATCGATTTCTCATTTAATGCACGACTCGATTGTCCAATCGATTGATTTTCACCCAGAGTTCAGGTTTCACCAAGGCCCTTTAAAGAATCGATTTATCAATCGATTTGCTTAGTGACAACTCTAATTCTGAGTCAAGCAATTGATTGCCCAATGGATGTATCAATTGATTAGCTAATCGATTTTGTTACTTTGTTCATTTTAAAATTTCATTTTAACTTGGCAGATGCTTATGCATGAAATAATATTGACAAGTCTAATAATTAATCGCTACAACCACTAATGACACTTAAGTAGAGTTGCATCTTTCTCCAGCACATTCTCCACTTTTAGCTTGATTCCTTGGGTTCCAAGCTTGTGTCCAAATGTATAGTGTTTGCTTGTTTCTTCCTGAAATGTAACTTGGTTCAAACTGTTAGTTTTATCAAAAAATGCTTGAACATTGTATGTTTGTTAGTTATGTCAAAACCATAATCAGGGGGACTTATGTCCAAAAATCATGTGCTTCCTTTTTCAAAGTTTCATTTATGTCTTTAAGAGACTTATGTTCCTGTTTAATTTCTTCATACATCATGCACTATTTTTCTTACATTTTCTTAGTTCTAATTAATTGTCTGACTACCTTAACATCTTCATTATGCAATTCATTAAACGCATCATGCAATTCTTCATAGGAGGGATTAGAGGTAGTACTTACTTCACTATCTGAATCTGAATGTGAGTAAGTTTTAGCCATTAGACACAAGTTTGCTTCTTCTTCTTCTGAAGATGCAGAGGATCCTTCATCTTTTTTATTCCAAGCTATGTAGGCTCTTTTTGTTTTTGTAGATTGCTGATCCTTGCCTTTAGATTTTACAGACTTGTTTCTGTTTTGCAGTTGAAAGCATTCAGATTTTATGTGGCTTGTTTTCCCACATTCATAGCAGGTAATCTCTTTGCTATCATTTGTATCATTCTTACTGAAGCTTTTTGTTCTTGAACGGGATGGTTTCTTTGATTGGTTTCCTTTCTTTTTCAGAAACTTCTTGAACTTTCTGACCAGCATTGTGATTTCAGGTTCTTCATCAGTTTTACTATCGGAATCATCAGTACATGTTTTTGTTTCAAATTTTTTTTTATGAGCTTGAACCTTCAGAGATAGTCCTTTTCTTTTCCTATCATTTTGCTCAGCTTCATTCAACCTGTGCAATTCCATCTCGTGCACTCTGAGTTTGCCAAAAAGGGTTGCAATTGTCATTCTTCCAAGGTCCTTTGATTCAGCTATTGTTGTGACCTTGGGCTGCCACTCTCTTGTCAAGCACCTCATCACTTTGTTGATCTGTTGCTCATTATCAATCTTTTTACCTAGAGCATTTAGGTTGTTGATTACATCCGTGAATCTTGTATATAAATCATTTATTGACTCATCCTTCTTCATATTGAAGAGTTCATATTCATGCATCAGAGTGTTGGTTCTGGCCATCTTGACATCAGTTGTGCCTTCATGAGTTTCTTGGAGTGTATCCCACATTTCTTTGGCAGTTTTGCAATTTGATACCCTGAAAAACTGATCAGCACTTAAAGCAGAAGTTATTATATTTTTGGCTTTTGCATTATAGCCAACTTTTTTCTTATCATCATCATACCAATCAAATCTGGGTTTCAAGATTAATGATTCACCAGTGCCAGCTATTCTAGGCACATAGGGACCATTTTGTACTGCATCTAAAATGTCAAGTCCACTAGCCTCTAGAAAAATTAACATTCTTTCTTTCCAATACATGTAAGCAGACCCATTAAATGCAGGGGGTCTAGCTAAAGAGGCTTCTTCTCCTAGGAATTCAATAGAGATCATTTTCTTTTTGAGTTTTATTCTAAAAGATCAGGCTGTTGATGCCAATTGTTGGTTTGAATGGCCTCTATCCTTAGGAAGTTTTATACAATATTGATACCAAGATTATTTAATTTTTCCTAAGTGATGAATTTAATATTTACACCAACTTGTTAATATTAAATTCCAATTTTAACAGTGTTATATTTAAAAGATTGTTCCAGACAAAGATTCAAAAACAATTCAAAACAGACATTTAAGAACAAACATTCAAGAATACATGCATTAACAATATAAAGAGAAGAGAGAGAGAGAGAGAGAGAGAGAATTTGTGAACCAGGATTTTTATACTGGTTCGGCTATCAATTAGATAACCTACGTCCAGTCTTGAAATTAATCTCAGATTTCAGCCTTTCACTAGAATCGGTTTGAATTTATTTTACAGATATTCCAGCCCCTCATAGCCTATCCATCCTACTCAACACCACTTCTACCACAACACCAACCAATCCCTCATAGCTACTCGTCAAACTCTAGTGAGATCAAGTTGAGGCTTCTCTTAGATGAACACAAGCATCCTAAAAGATAACCACTAGTTTAAACTACTGGATTTTTCGCACACTTTCTTTTACAACAATCTTTCTTTCAAAAAGAAGAAGAAAAGAATTAAGAACACTTTCAATCACAATAAAAATCTGACACTCTAAGTATTTTGCCAATGAGTATATGTGAGATATACCAATCTTTCTCTCAAGGTGTATTTTTCTAGAAACCAATGAAGCACTTTCAGTTTTCTGTGTTATGAAAAATATGATGATTATTATGAAAAATTGTGATTGATTCAGTTTATATAGTTTCAGAAAAATATCAGCAAAATCGATTTCCCAATCGATTTTATTAAAGTGTAGTACCAGCTTAATCGATTGCCTAATTGATTATCTCATTTCTTGTTTTTCTTTAATCTTGAAACTATATGAACTAATCGATTTCCTAATCGATTCTTTTAATGCATATATCAGAAACTAATACTCAGTTCATATCAGAATTGATTGACTAATCGATTATACGTGTTTTGTTCAAACAACGAGATCAAAACAATCGATTACCCAGTCGATTCTTTTATTAACATAATCATTTTGGCAATAGGCTAAATTCTCCCTATAACTCAGACATTTATGCCAATCGATTTTCCAATCGACTTGGCTTGTCCCACTGACTCAGATATTTAGTTAAAACTAATGTGCCAATCAATTATGCAATATGTTTCTGATAAATGATAAACCAGTTCATTTATTCAATCGATTACCTAATCGATTGGTGCAAAGTTTGTTACTTATGAAAATTATAGTAATCAATTTTCCAATCGATTGCTTTAATCACAGAACACATACCTCATTAAAAACATTTACGTAATCGATTACCCAATCGATTAACTCAGTGAAAATTTGTTCTATGGATTAGACAATCGATTACCTATCGATTAGTACAAAACTTGCAACTTACAAAACTTATTTCAATTGGTTGTCCAATCGATTTTGTTGATCACAGAACACATGTCTGATGAAAAAACATTTTCGTAATCGATTTGCCAATCGATTAACTCAGTAAGTGCTTAGTTATGTGAATCACCCAAACGATTACTCAATTGATTTGCAAATCGATTGTCCAATTGATTTGTTTAATCATAGAACACATGATCTTCAAGCCTTGTCCAATTATAGTGTTTGATTCTTTTGCATAATCTTCAAGCCTTATGATATGATTAATCCTTGTTGAACTGTAACTCAACTCAAACTGTTAGACTAATCATATAATGCATACATTGTATGTTTAGAAGTTATATCAAAATTAATGTAAATGGGGCATATATCTTACATGATCAGGTTAGGTTGACGTATAGGGACTAGTAACTTTCTTTTGGGATGTGTTTATTTTAATTTGGAAGACTGTACCTATACCAATATTGTTAGCTTGACAGTTTATTTACGATGGGTTCCATGTACCACTTTTTGATGTGTAAATACTTTGGATTCGTATTTCAAAAACTATTTTGTTGATTGTAAATTATGTTGACTTATTTGTCGTTGTGTTATGACTTAAATATTTATCCAAAGGTATTTCCTCTTTTTTTTTAAAAAAAATACACTCTCGCTGTTAAAAATCGGGGTGTTACATTCTAACTCTCAAAGATGCATGTGTAACAATATTCCACTAATTTAATTTCCATCTTAAAAGGTCAATAGAAACTAGTTTACTGATCCAGATGGCCCTATGTACTGCTAAGATATCATAGTTTTTGTTCAAGTTTGAAAGGCTTTAAATCACTATAAATAATCAAAATAAAATACAAGATAATGTTCGATATTTAACAAATACTTCAAATAAATCACACCTGAGTCCGATATTTAACAAATACTCTCATGTCGACCTTCTTGCATCAAACCAACTAACAAAAGGACTAATATCACAATAAAATAGAAAAACAACTTAAACACATATACAAAGGATAATGAGCACACTGTTCGAGGCACCCTGAGGTGAACAACTATCTTGTTAACATTCTTGTGTTTGTCATCAATCCAGAAATTGTAGAACCTTACAATGTTATGGTGCTTCAACGACCTCAATAGATGCAATTCTGAATACAACCTCACCAGTTTGCCCGGTGATTGTAATAACTCATCAATTCCGAACTTGGCACCACCCAACTTCAAGTTCGTTTCCTTCATCAAATGCCTTAAAACTAATTAACCACAAATTAAGGAAAATATATACAAAAATTCGAATGCCTAACGCATTCAAATCTTCTTTAAGCATTCAATTAGTTATCAATTACTCCTATAAAATACAACATAATATAGAAATGCTTCTCTAAAACCAAAAACATTCAATAGATACACGGTCTTCAAAGCTCTTTTATTGATTATTTCCTTATACTGCCATGAATTCAAAAACAAACATAAAATTAGTTTTTTTTTCTTTAATTTTTTTGGGGGAATGGAGGTAAATTATGAAATGAAAAGAAAAAAAAAACAGAAGAACTAGATTACCCTATCGTAATGAGAAGTAGGATCAGTTTTAATACTATCAGGAACAGAAGGCTCAAGAAGACATGAACCTTCCACTGAGCATTCTGTATCCACTAAACTTATCTATAACATGCTATAATAATTCCTTTCCCTACAAATCAAGCAAAAACATATGTCAGCTATTGGGATCAAATCAAAATTATATATGGGAATCAACATTTAGCAAATTGTAGCATGCATACATAAATGAAAGTGGATAATTGACAAATAGAACAATGTGAAAATAATAATAAATTATAACTTTAGAATAGGTGTAAGACCTTCTAAGGTGAGTTTTTCGGGAGGAATCCTAGAGTTTAGAGAGAGTAAAAGACATCAGAGAAAATGAACCCTAATCCAAAAATCTGGATAATGTGTCGTGTGAATGAATTGCAAAAATAGAACAAATCACAAACCTACAACCTCATTCAACAAATCGCAAAAAAATGACAATTAACAAGCAAGATTACCAAAATAAAATTGATATCGCAAACTGAAATGATTTGGAAAGAGAATAGAACTTACTTGCTACAGCAAATCATAAAGTGAAACGAGAGAGATGAATTTAGGATTGTTCGAAATTGAATTTAGGGGTTTTGGGGATTAGGGTTAGTTGACGATAGTAGAGAGAATAGGGTTTGAGAAATACAAAGAAAAAGAAAAGATTTCTCAAGTGTTTAGTGTAGTTGAAGTGATGATGAGATATTTTGTTCCCCTTTTGAGATTAAGCTCCAGCGATGATGAGTGATCTTACCAGCTTATCATTTTATCATTCTATCACCCTGAGATATTTCTCAAGTGTTTGTACAAGACCAAAGGGGCAAAAACTTTTTTTTTTGTATTTAATTTTTTTTACATAATATGTTTAGAAACAGTGACACTTTAACTGTATCTAAAAGTAGCTTCAATGATAGATAAAAAAATATCACAAAATCTAAGTGTCAAAGTAGATTCTTTTTTTTGTAGTGTTGGTTGTGAAAACAGAAAACGGAGAACGTTCTTGGTTAGTTAAAATCAGTAATTCAATTTATGTATTTAACATGATAATCAATCAAACTGAAAGTAAATAGATAAAGGAAGAGATACCATGCAACGATATATCCTGGTTCACCAAACATGGGTTATGTCCAGTCCACACAATCGTGAGATTTTCCACTAAGTGTTTAAAACAAAGAACCTTCTTGGTTTTACAACACCTAGTTCAGATCAACCTTGATCTACTACAAAGTTAAAACCTTTCTCTTGACACCTAATTTTGTCCGAGTTTTATTTATTTTTTACTTTTTATTAAAAAATGAAATAATTATAATAAAAATAATAATAATAATAATAAATAAAAATAAATGGAACCGAAAAGAAATGAATTGATGGTCATAAAAATCGATGTAATGATGATCAAAATAAATGAAAAAAAACCAAAAAGAAATGGATTGATGGTCATAAAAATCAGTATAATGGTGATCAATTGAATAGAAAAGAAACCGAAGAAATGATTCAATAGCAATAAGAATGAGTATAATTGTGGCCAATTAAACAAAAAGAAACCGTAGAGAAATAGATTAATGGTAATCAATTGACAATTATTTTGTTGTCTTTTGTAATCTACACCCAAAAGTCTATAAATAGTCTGCCACAAGAAGACAAAGAGAGGGATAGAATTTGAAACAAGAAGTAAGAGCACAATTGAGAGCACAAAAAAGATAAAAGAAAAGAAATAATAATGGAGAGAAAAGAGAGAAGAAAGATTAGAATCAAGAGCTAGTAAAGAATAGTGTGGTAAACACTTATTTTTCTCCTTGTCTATTTTTTTTTTACGTTATTATTGTTATAGAGTTTTTTTTTACTATTCTATGCACGTATGATATAAACAATAATTTTTTTTTTTGGTTTCACGATCAAGTTTTATAATCAACTAATAAGAATCAACTTTATTGTTGTATAATCGTTTATTTCTTTATCAAATTTGTGATCTCTCATCTCTATTGTGTTTTATTTCTTGTGTGTTAGATCTTAAATTCTATTATTATTACCGCCGTCGGTCTGTGCCACATACACGTCGCTTACTCCCGAATCTGCTCTTGAATTTTTACTCTTTACGGTTTATAAAAATAAATAAAAAAATAGTAAAAGTGTTTCCTTAACAAAAAACAATACACAAATCAATATATAACACATCATTCTTATTATTATTATTATTATTATTATCATTATTACTATGATTATCACTATTATGTTGTTAATTTATTTTGATATGCATATGTATAAAGTAAAATTAATAATAAAATTGGTCAACACATAAATATTTTGTACCCAAGAAGAAGAAGAAGAAGAAGAAGAAGAAGAAGAAGAAGAAGAAGAAGAAGAAGAAGAAGAAGAAGAAGAAGAAGAAGAAGAAGAAGAAGAAGAAGAAGAAGAAGAAGAAGAAGAAGAAGAAGAAGAAGAAGAAGAAGAAGAAGAAGAAGAAGAAGAAGAAGAAGAAGAAGAAGAAGAAGAAGAAGAAGAAGAAGAAGAAGAAGAAGAAGAAGAAGAAGAAGAAGAAGAAGAAGAAGAAGAAGAAAGAAGAAGAAGAAGAAGAAGAAGAAGAAGAAGAAGAAGAAGAAGAAGAAGAAGAAGAAGAAGAAGAAGAAGAAGAAGAAGAAGAAGAAGAAGAAGAAGAAGAAATGAATTTTATTCTTGTGAATGACTATTCTTCATCGTTCATCGTTAATGGAAAATGACTATTCTTCATCATGACTTTCCATTGTTGATTTAATTGATTGAGGATTGCATTCAAGCCTCATATACTTTCAACATCTTCATTTTTGATTCGTAGGCGGCTAGAATACCCATGGTACAAACTTCGAATTCCCCATGTGATCGATATATTCAAAACATATTTAGACAATGATTAAGATAAAATCACTTGTCTAAGGGGATTAGCGTGACATTAATCTTATGTCCCAATATATCGAAGTACATCCATATAGTGAATTTTATTTGTATCGTTCTCACATTCAGTGGAATTTATAGCATGATTGAAATTATGTATGAGATTTTAGCAAACTTATTTATGAAAGGACTACTTCCAAATATGCTTGGTATATGGTTTAAAGAAGAGAAAGAAAAATAATGTTTGGTAAGACATTGTGAAATATATGATGGGTGAGAATGGAAAAGGAAACAATACAAAATGCATTTATTGATATTCAAAATATTGAGGCATATCAATATAATCCATGTTTTAGGATCAAATTAAATAACATTAATGATCATGGGGAAACTTGATAACATTTTCATCGTTGATCTTGCCCCTTGTATATATATGGGAGAACATAATCAATGTCTTTTAAGTTGTGTTTAACCAAGGTTTTTCTTCAATAGTCATAAAATATTCATACATGATTTGCCATTTTTTAGATTGATGACATCAAATAATAATTAGTAGTGATGAAAGTTCAACATAGACGACCCAACGTCTAGATATTTACTTGTGGAGAACGCTAATGAAGTATGTCCATTACTCAAAAGTAGGGGGTGTAGGTTGAATATGAATCTAATTAGTATTAGACTTGAGATAAAGTATAACCAAAAAGTAGACTAAAAGGTGACAATTGTTAGATTTATGAAATCAAGGGGTAACACATGAGTTTTTCGTGATATTTTTGTGCGAAGGTTTCCCATGATTTCAAGTATCGAGGGTTTGTAAGATTTTCAATCTTTAGCCATATGATTTTTCAGTTGATTTAGATTATCTTTGTATGTTTCAATTAATTCATGATTTTAACTCGAGAACATGTCCGGTAAGGGTGTCACAATAATTTTTTTTTTTTTTTGTCTTTTTTGAAAGAAAATGTTATGAGAATGTAAAAAAATGAATCCAATGATTATGCATTTAACTGAAATATTTTACTACCTCCTAATATGCAATTATTTTTTCTAAAAAAATGAAGAGAAAAAGAAAAACATGTTGTAAAATAAAGTAAAAGATGAAACGTGCATGATTATGCCCTACATGGTTCTTTTCTTATTTGATGGGTTTCTATTGTGAACCTTTACTATGGGTGGCTCTATAGTTCTAAATTGGCTCCAAGAGCACACAAGTCAATTCAAAAATATTAAACCAATTAATAGGTAAACTATTAAAATGGAAATATTCTAAAAATAGTCAACTCTAGGTGACACTTTCATGAAAACCAAACAGAGTGTACATCCAAAAGATTATCATTACACAGTATCTAACTTATCTTAGGTTTGCACTCAGCTCGGGTATAGAGCCCACTCATATGTGTGTGAGTTGTGTTAGGTAGTGTATGGAAAAATAAAAAAGATAAAAAAAATTAATCACAATGAAAATAAATTGACACTAGGGGTAATATAAATAAAATAATAAATAATAAAATAAATATATATAATTAATTAGATTGGGCTTGACTCTCAAAAGTCCCCAATGGAGTCGTTAGTGTAACACCCCGATTTTTAACAGTGCAAGTTTTTTTTTCCAAAAAAAAATTCATAAAAACAAAGAAATAAAGAAGGAAATAATTTTGAATGAATATTTAAGTCGTAACACAACGACAAAAGTCAACAGTATTTACAAGAAGCGGAATAGTATTTGAAATACAAATCCAAAGTATTTACACATCAAAAATTGGTACATGGACCCATCAAATAAAATGTCAAGGTGACGATATTGGTATAGGTACAGTCTTCCAAATTAAAATAGATACAACCAAAAAGAAAGACATCTAGTCCCTATACGTCCACCTAATCTGATCATACTATAAAAACTGTACAACCCGAGTTATCTCCACGCCCCACACAAGATCCTCCTAACACAGCTCTAGTCAGGTGTGTCCAACTACCTTCCCATCTACAGTGTACTAACCGGTTGGATGGTCCTTGTTCTCATCTGAGGGCAAAGCCCAAATTTCCACAATAGTTGTAAAGGGTCACCAACCAAAATTAACAATTAACACATAGTATTTAAATTTCAAATGCATAAAATGGAATTTCAACCTAGCATGCACCTTGAAAGGGTTTTCATATGCTAGACATGCATAAAAAAGGTTGAAAAATGAAATTTTTAACATAACTACATTGTTGTATTCAAATACAGCATCTCTATATTCGAATACAAGGCTGTTTCATAAGTCAGTACCAAAAACAACATGTTTGTATTCGAATACAACATGTTTGTATTCGAATACAACCTTCTGTATTCGATTACACATATGTCAGTAGCTAAAATAGGATGTCTGTATTCGAATACAACTTTCTATATTCGAATACACATCAAAAAACAGCATAAAACAACAAAATTCAACTTTTAAAAGGGTTTCAAAATCAATTAACACTTACACACAAATCCAAACAATCACACTCAACAATTATAGCACAATCACAATGACAACTTGAGTTTCGAAATTTTTTTGCAATCAATCACACTTACACACAAATCCAAAACATTCACACTTAGCAATTATGGTGCAACCACAACAACCACTTAAGTTCAAACACTCAATCATAATATTGAATCAAACATGACTCGTGTGCCAAACACCCTAATGCAATGCGTATATGCCAAAATGCATGAACTCGGAATTCCAATCAAAACCCTCCTCGAAGGGCCATAAATCATAATTGTACCGCCTATCACAGGCCGAAGTACTAAATTACCAAGGGTCCACCTATCACGGGTCATCACGATTTACTAAAAATGTAAATCGTAAATGTACCGCCTATCACAGACTGAAGTACTATTTACCGAGGTGCCACCTATCATGGGTCAGCATGATTTACCAAAAAGGTGCAGTCTATCGCGAACCTTACACGATACGACAATTCCCGCAAGGATAAGATGAACCTACAAATCACATGGCATCATTTAGTGGCCTATTCGGTTGCCATGTACAATGAAATGCATTAGCATACTCTGACTCTATCCACGACAATCATTAAGTAAATGCAGATATTAAAAGATTCCCTATTTTTAATACTCATTTAACTCTAACGATTTTCACGACAATCATTAAGTAAATGCAGATATTAAAAGATTCCCCATTTTTAATAATCATTTAACTATAACGATTTTCAAATTCCACAAAGAGCATACTCAAACATATATTTTCCACCACACACATCAAATTTAATCCACAATTTACATTAAATTCGATCAATTCAAAAACCACAAAACCCACACCAAGTTCAAACATCAATCACCACAACTCAAACACATCAATTTTATTTTCCTCAACAACACACATAGATGAATCAAATTCCTTTTCCATGAAAACACACATCAATTTCACCAAAAACCGAACTCCAAACTTTCACCCATAAAAGATTTAAATTCATTTTCCCCAAACCACTTTTTGTTAAAAATATCTACTTTCGTCACAATTAAAATGACATATATAATTTTCATCAACTCGAGATATTTTTAACAAAACTGTCTGGTATTAAATTATTCGTAACATAAATAAATTATTCTTTGGCAAAATATTCACACTACTTAATCTAATTTATTAATCGACGAATAATTTTAATCGGGACATCAAAAGATATTTTTAAGCATTAAACTCACAAAATATCAATAAGTTGGCTAAAAAGCCTCACAGTTCAATACCAAAATACACTAAAATACATAAATTAGAATTTAAAACTATGGGTCTTACAGTCAGGCGTCCTGTTTGTCTGCGAAAAATGAGTCGCCACCAAATTTATTTTTGTTAAAGGAAAAATTGGATAAAATCAAAAATAATGATTTTTGAACCAAAAATTTGGATTCGGGAGTCGATTACGAGTAGGGAATTATTATCACCCTACAACGTTCGTTGAAACGGTTACCTTATAATTAATTATATACAAACTATTTATTTATTAATTTGTACCCAAAACGAATAATAATAAAAAATTAAATTATTTACATTAATAAAAGAAGAAAAAATAATTTTTTTTTATTATTTTGGTTTGACAAGGGAAAAACATTGCTCCTACGTATCCCCAGGTGCAATAGGAAAATCAAAACACACGTAGTTCTTGGGTAAAAAATATTTATGTGTTGACCAATCTTATTATTAATTTTACTTTACATATATACATATCAAAATAAATTAACAACATAATAGTGATAATACTGATACTGATATGTACTTAGAATAATGCATGATGCATGTTGAGCTTGTTGATGTTATACTAAACTGCATGTTGAACTTGTTGTAGTTAAATGGATACAAAGAAAAGACCTAGAATGTCAAAATGAAGAAGTTGACACCACTAAGACTTATGAAAATAAAGTCAAACGTGGTGCAACTATAATGTAAAAAGTCATTAAAGCAAGGAGCAATTGCATCAAGTTTGAGGTTATACTATACTATACTCTGTTTGTTGTGTATTTTTTATCATTTTTTAATAGCATGTACTTACTATATGAGTTTATTAGGTTGGCTGGAATGAGAGTGGTCAGCCAATTGACGCCAACAGCCCAATGTTTGTAAGTTACATTGGGGCTGTTGTTCGACAAAATATCCCAATTACAATTGATGATTGGAGAGATAAGGCGTTGAAGGATGCCAAAGATATAATATGGAATGACATTCAGGTAACTTTTTTGATCCACTCTTTTGTCATTTATAATTTTTTTCATTGAAATACTTATAATTTTTTTCATTGCACGCTACTTTTGTTCTTGATGAGGGACGAAAGAGTTATGTTTTGAGAGTTGCTGGGAAAATCCATCGGGGATTTAGATCTCATCTCTCTAATTTCTATCTAAGAGATAGAGATGGAAATACAAATGCTGAAGCTCCAAAAATATATAAACATTATATATCAAATGATGAATGGAGTGCATTTGTATCCAAACGTTTGGACCCTGCATTTGTCATAAGTGATTAATTTATTAGCATTTGTGTTTTATTATTCATATTCGTAGCGTATTTTAAATTTTTACACAATTGCTATTTTTTCTATATAAAATATTAGTAACACAAATCGCGAAAATCGCGAAAGGGCAAGCAATCCAACCCACCCATACAAAAAATTACGTATGGGATATGCACGCCTTGATCAAAAACTTGTAAGTAATTAAACATCACTTTTATATAATGAAGTAATTTGTATTATAAACTATAGTGTGTAACTAATTTGTATTATTTTATTTATGATCTTAACGAATAGCGACAAGACACCCAATCAGATCAACCGTTGGGTCGTCATATATTATGGAAGGAAGCGTGTGTCAATAAAGACGGAGTGGTTGAAAATGAAAATATTCAAAAAGTAGTAGAACATTGTGTAAGTATATTATCACTTTAATATTTTTTAATATTGTATTTTATCACTTGAATACTTTTTAATATTGTATTTTAAAAATGCTATTGAACTTATCTTTTTAATCCTACATGTATTTTAGGAGATTATCGAACAAAGTTCTGAAAATCAAGAGGGCAACAAGGATACTTGCAGGGACATTCTGGGTAAAGTGTTTAATGTCCCTGAGTATTCCGGTTGGGTTAGGGGGAAAGGATTTGGCGTAACTCCCAAAAGCTATTTTTCTCAAGAGAAGCGCCAAAAACCTTCCAACGAGGAAGTATTAGAGAAGTTCAAAATCCTTACAGAGCAAGTGGCACTTTTAGTGAATACGAACAAAGACAAGCAACTCCCGGATCAGCTCCAACATGAAATACAAATGGAGAGTGAAACCGCGAGTTACAACGTCGGTCTCAAAAGTATTCCCGAGGTAATTAATTACTTACTTGCTTATGTAATTACTTGTGTATTAAACAAACTTATATATTAACCGTACTTATGTTTTAACTATTGATTTAGGGTGTCACTCCATGTGTGCTATACTTGTCCTCCTCACCTACTCATTGGAAGGTGGGAAAAGGAAAATTGTACAATACTTCGGGAGAAGTATTGCACAATACTCCGATCCCTGCGGGCCATGTCAAAGTATCACCTGTTGTTGCTTTCGAACCAACTACACCGTTGTCGATACCGGACAACGATGGAGATATGCAGTTATTGGGCAAAGCTATTGGTAGTTACGTGGCATGGCCCACACATCTTGTTGCTCTCGATAAGGTATATTTAATTAATTGAAATGTATGTTTAATTGATATATATATTTAATTGTTGATTTTTTTCCACTCGTAACTTTAATTTCACATTTATATTTAGATGCCGAAAAGGCCTAGAGGGAATGATAAAAAGATTCCCATAAACGAATCAGTTACATCTCCCGAAATGGTTTGTCACATTTAGGCTAAATTACATTCGTGGTCCTTTAACTTAATTTCAGGTAACGTTTTAGTCCTTTATCATTTTTTTCCCGAGTTGATCCTTTATTTTAATTTTAAGTGACAATTTGATATTTTATGTTTTAAAATGTCAACAATGTTGTCCTTTTTTTTTACAAAAATTCAAAAAAAATCATCAAATTTTTTAAACAAGACTCATAAAATTCATTATCATCTTCAATAAAATACAAATTTAATCAAATTCATAACTTAAATCTTGAAATAAAATCATATTATCATTCTTTATTTGATGTTGTTGGAGATGAAAATATGAGTGTATTTGAATATTTGAGTTATGAATTTGATAAAATTTGCATTAGATTTAAGATGATTATCAATTTTATGGGTTTTGGTTGAAAAATTTGATGATTTTTTTGAATTTTTGTATAAAAAAGGATAACATTGTTGACATTTTAAAACATAAAATATCAAATTGTCACTTAAAACTAAAATAAAAGACCAACTCGGGAAAAAAAAAAGATAAAGGACTAAAACATTACCTGAAATTAAGTTAAGGGACCACTAATGTAATTTAGCCTCACATTTATTCCCTAAGGTTTGTCAATTTTTCAGATTCAATAAACTAACATTTAACCTCATTTTTGTAGATCCAATTAAATAAACCATCCGTATAGCCAAAAAAAGCCAGCAAACCTCAAAAATTAGAGGGTAATAGAGCTGGCAAACTACAAAGGCTGGAGAGTAATAAAGCTGCCAAAGTTGCAGCAAGAAAACTGGATCGGGGAAAATCGGTCGCTGCTGTTGCTGCTCCTAAAATAAGTCAGACATGCCTTGCTAAATACGGGGCGTGTCTTGACATCCAAGTAAAACGGAACATGGGCAGCAATGATGATTCGCGCATCATACCCATGAACAAAGCTATATTCGAAGATGAGTATGATGAATTTCTCGAAAAGTAGCACATTTACGAACTTCTCAACCATAAGGAGCTTAGTGTTACTGTCATGAGCTTGTACATAAGGTAAAAAATACTTTTAATTGCATTTATTGGTAATTAATTAAATGTATTGGTAATTAATCTAGTTTAAAATTTTCATTGAAGGTTTTTGTATGAGAAGGTCGTGTGCATGCGCAAATTGTCAAATAAATACTCATTCTTGTCTCCGCATAAGCTAGCTGTCGATGTGCAAACTCGATCCAGAAAATGTAAAGAATTACATTGTAGATATGTTATTAGGAAATATAGAAAAGGATAAATTGTTCTTCGCACCATATAATTTAGGGTACGTAATTATATATTATTTATTTATATCTTTTTTAATTGATGAGATTTTAATTTATTAGTTGTGTATAAACAAAATTGCTTAACCAAATTTTTGTTGTTGTAGGGCACATTGGGTGCTATTTTCAATCAATGTCGTATCTGAAGTTATATACTATTTGGATCCCTTGCATGACAATTACAACAATCACTCCGAAATAAAGACTATGTTCGACACGTAAGTAATATTCATTTATTTCTTACATATATATATAAATAATGTGTTTGTTCATGCTATAATAATCACATTTATTCATTCGATAGTGCCTTACAAGTTTTTCGAGCTTAAAGAGGTGCTACAGTGTCGAAGCAAAAGTCTAATAACATCACATGGATCCCAATAAAGGTTTGAAATATATGCCTTTAAATTTTCCTTTACAAATATATGCCTTTATGATTAATGCACAAATATTTTATTGACTTATATGTTTTATTTTACAGTGCCCTCATCAAACAAACAACATCGATTGTAGGTACTACGTATTGAGATTCATGAAGGAGATTGTTGACAAAAATAAAACTATTATCCCAGAAATGGTACGGTATTTTCATTATATGATTTTCATATATAAATTATCTATATATTTGATACTAACTTAATATAATATGTTCAATTTTTATATTGCAGTACTTTGACAATTCAAGTCCATCATATTCTGAGGAAGATCTAATGGAATTAAAGGAATACTGGTGTCAATATGTGCTTGAAATGAAAATTATTTGATTTTCTGGGAAATAGCATGCTGTTGGGCAAGGGATCTGAATATTATATAGTAGCTAGTGCATATTTTGTATATTCTGTTAGTTATTATATGTATATGATCATAGGACACATATGAACATGCATATGAATATGTAGTTAATTAGGTTCAATGTATATGTAATTAATTAGGTTGTAAATTGGGTTATATATATGTATCTGAATGTAGTTAATTAGTTTGTATATAAATTACAGAGTTACATAGTTACATATATTTTAATTAAGTTACAGAGTTCTGTTTTTTGCCTACTGATTGTGTGAACTGCTTATGGTATTTGAATATGTTTTGTTGTTGTGTGAACTGATTTTGGATCAAAATAATTTAGGATAAAAAGATAAAAGACAACGCTTTCTAAAACAAATGCCATAAAAAGCTAAAAAACGCTTTTCAAAAATTTAATTTACGTTTTAAAAAAAAAACACATTTTATAGCGCTTTTTCAAAAAAGTACTGTAAAATGTACACCCAAAATCGCTGTAAAATGCAGACCCATAATTCATATATTTGGTGTGCATTTTACAACGCTTATTTGAAAAAGCGCTATAAAATGTGCACCCAACATATGAATTATGGGTGTGCATTTTACAACGCTTTTTCAAAAAATCGCTGTAAAATGCGCACCCAGTATATGAATTATATATGCAAATTTTACAGTGCTTTTTCAAATAAGCACTGTAAAATGTGCATAATAATGCATATTATGTGCGCATTTTACAGCGCTTGTTTGAAAAAGCGTTGTAAAATGTGCATAACAAGGGCACATTATATCTATATGCTTTATAGCGCTTTTTTAAAAGCGCTATTGCATCTTTTACAACGTTTGATTCCACAGTGTTTTTTTTTTTTTTTTGAAAAAACGCTATAAATGGATTAAAAAAAAACGCTGTAAAATTCTATTTTTCTAGTGGTTACAAGTGAATCCAATTTATTTAGCTCTACAATAGCCTTTTCAATTGACAAATTAATCCATGAAGCCGAAGGTCTCTTTATACCACACCTTAAGTTTTTCTTTTAAACATTTTGAATTTTTCTTTTAATGCAAAGGACTTACAACCTCCCCACCTTAATTCATGTCGCTTGAACAAGATAAGAACATGTACACAAATAATCCTTAATTAAACATTCAATGATCGTATGCATAAGATGAAAAAAATCGTTTGTTAATATTCCAAACAATAGTACCAAAAAAACGTTAAGCTAAGTGAGACGAGAAGTGAAGGATCAAGTTCAGAACATGCTAAGACATATCACATAAAGGGCACGAAGGATCAGTGAGATTAGTTAGCTGCAACTCAGATAAGCATGAGCCGTGGAAAACATGACTACATGGAAGAACAGCAGCTTCTGGTAAAAGGGTACGCAATTCCTCTGTCCTATGGGCGGAGAATAAATAATATTGCAGCTGATCATTTTCTTCAAGTTGATTTGAATGCTCCGGTTCTTCTTCATTTGCTAAATATGCCATATCTTTCTCACACAGCGCACACTTCCAACATGCACTTGTGTTTTTCAAGCCTGAAGAAAACATATTCAAAATATAATTGAGAAGCACAAATCAGATGCTCTGTATTATTTTAAACGTCGTTCAAGATAATATAGAATTCTGAAATATATTAATAGTTCTGTCTTGTACATTTATGTTATTTCGATAGTAGTGGTAGTTGGGGTTTTTCTTTATAATAACCATTGTTTTCGAAAAATTATTTTATCAATATACCTTTCTAAAAAAATATATATTACCCCTACTTTTAAATATACAGATAAGTCTCATTTACAAGAGAGACTTTGTAAAGAAGTTGTTTGTTATTCAATAGCCCTAATTGAAAAAAAAAATTATCAAGCTAGCCCAAATTTGCTAAAGCGACGTTGTAAATTGGTAATGTTTTATTTTTTTAACTAAATAAGTTACCTTTTGAAAAGGACTTTTTATATTCAATTTTTTTTAAGTTAACGAAAAAATATATATATAAAATATAATTCATTTAAAAAAAATAACAACATAAACTTTACAAAAATTATGATAAAATTAATGTTTAAATTGGCCTTTAGTACCACTTTATTGAAGTTTTCTCACATGATGAATAAACTAATGAGAAAACATCGGTAATGTAGTATTGATGCCATCTTCAATATTAATTTTTATAAAATTTGTATTGTTCGTTAACTTAGAAAAAAAATTTGATGTAAAAAGTCTTTCTTTCAAAAGGCGAATTCGTTAATTAAAAAGAAAAAAAATCTATTGAAGAAGTCATCTAAGTAAAATTGGGCAAGTCACTATGTACAAAGGTGACTTGTAACTAAGTAAGAAAATGGGTACCTTCGTATATAATTTTGACTAAATAGCATATGATGTCTCTTAACTTAATTTCAATTAATGTTTTATCTTTTTTTTTTATTTGGTCTTTTATTTTAATTTTAATTGATAATTTAATGTTTTATATTTAAAAATGTGAACAATGTTATCATTTCTTTTTACAAAAATTCATCAAAATTTTTAAACAAACCCTATAAAATTAATTATCATTTTCAATATAATGCAAATTTCATCAAATTCACAACTTAAATCTTTAAATAAACTCATTTTTTCATTCTTTATTTGATGAATTTGATGTTGTTGAAGATGAATATGTGAGTTTATTTGAATATTTTAGTTATGCATTTGATAAAATTTGCATTATG